>CM073124.1:427241-702241 GCA_037039145.1 Fundulus diaphanus
GTGACATGCTGAACTCTGCATTATGGAGAGGTCAACTGTGTCTAGGAAGTGGTTTTGAGAAGTGGTTTTTGGTTAATTTTGTCACCACGGTAACTTTAAATGGCGTCAAGTACAAATAGCACACTTCGCGGCGTCGAGACGGACGTTTTGATATATAGTTTGTGGGGGTACAGCCTACGGTTCGGGCTGTATTAACGGTGATGGAAGATTAAAAAGGAATAATAATAAAGAAACCCTTATTAGGTGCATAGTATAAGCCCTCCGCCATGCATTTTCAATGCATAGGCGGGCGCCTAACTAAGGCTGGTATGGGAATCTAAATGTGTGATGCTGCGCTTACCGCCAGGTATGAGCAACCTATCTGGGGGGAGCGGAGTGGAAGACGGATTCTTTCTCTTGGTGGAACCAGGTGACTGAGTGACAGAAGGACTAGCAGGTGGAACAGAGGTGGGGAGCCCGAGCAGCACCACAGCGGAGGCAGGAAGCAGAGAGCAGCCGAAGGAACCAGGTTGAATCCAGGAAGGGGGGTTCTCTTGTCCATCTTGGTAACAGCCAAGGGGGCTCGAGGGGAACGCCAGAGCAAAATCTGAGCACAGGGATTCAGGTGCTTGGTTGAGACTTCGGCGCTTTAGCAGTCGGTGAGTAATCCAAAACACAGAGCAAACTACGAGGAGACAGGAAACATGAGTTAGAACCGAGAACAAGAACATGAATCACGCAGGAACAAGGAACTGTCGAGAGACAGTGGCCACTAAGCGTACCACAACGGTTTAACACTACGGCGTCCTTCAGCTGACTGCAATCTGCTTTTAACTCCACGCTGAGCGGTCGTAACGAGTTGCAGGTGCGTGCCCTGCAGCTCGTTACGAAAGAGAGAAAAACAGGCAGTGCATGCAGCACAGCCTGCCGAATCCTGACACTTTAGTTAAGTTTCACTAGCCTAGAAGAGAGGATTTGTTAATCGAAAGATAGTGTTAATTCAGATAAACAGCATTATATAGTGATGTTCTCTGGATGTTCATTCTATTTCTGTTATTAAATTCTTGAACTTGAAGAAATTGTCACTCCTTTATTCTCTGTGTGTGCAGAGTTTGCTGTTAAAAGAATGCCAGTGCTAGAATTCATCTCTTTCAACCATTGTCCTGATATCAGCTTAAGAGCTGATTATCACCAGACAATACTTAACAGATAGAGAGTTATTTATGAAATATTAAATAACTTTAAATAGTGTATAATTGCACAATACAAGAATTGAGCCTTGAGGCTCAAAAAGTTCTCCATTCATAAAAAACAACAACAAAGGTTTCATGTGTCCTGGGTGTATGGAAGTAAATCTGTGTCGCTGGGATCTGAATTAAAAATACCACTGAAATTTAAATGTTGTATGTTTGTACTTGCTCTTTCAGTGTTAAAATATATTCAGAAAACATTGTTAACCTAAAAAAATTTCATTGTCATTATTTCTATACAGTTGAAATTTCATTTGTTATTTTCTCTTTAAGCTAAAAATTCAAATTAGTATTTCAAAGTGATTACATTTTCAATACCTATTTTTCAGTTAAATTTCAGTGTTAAAAAAATCTGCATATAAAAAAATTCAACCTTTCAAAATTCAAACTCAATATTTTCAGCCTCCTGAGATTCAACTTGTTCCATTTCACTGTCTTAAATTCAGCGTTAAAATTCGGTGTAAAAAGGGAAGGGTTACTTCAGGTCACAGACATTACAAATGGATTGTGGTGTCCAACACCCAGCCAATCCCGTTACGTTTTCTTAGTCACGTGACATGGCGCCCGCACTGAAGGAAAACCAGCATCTCGGAGGTGGTCATGTAAGCTAACGCTAACTGAATGGTGAGATTACTGCTTTAATTTTTCTGTAGTATTGCTTTTCTTTGCGCATGAAAGTCAATACATAGGGTGTGTCCCAATTCAAGGGGTCCAGCCCAAGAAGGACTTCACCCAGGTGGACCGCGTCCTTCGCATATACCGCAAAAAACATGAAGGCTGGCTGTGAATTGGAACCTGAACTTTTGCTGGTCATATTTTTGATAGACTCCATGATCATTTGGAGCACGTTCTTGAGCATGTGCCACTGGATCTGGACTACCTAGATTTCATCTGCCCTCTAGAAAATGTTTTTTTAAATGCCTTGTCTTGTCAAGTAACTGTTCCTTCAGAAAGTTCGGATGCCCTGGGTCATTTGCACAGACTAATTAACTTAGAAAAATATAGTGAAGAACAACAAACATCTGTTGCAGTGGATGGTCATATCCCCAGACTACGTTTGCTGTCTTCTAGAACTCCATCTCCCTGTCACATGCATAGCCAAACTTTTAGGCATTTCCGGCTGAGTCAGGTCTTTCGGTGAGGGCGTTATACACCACCATGTCGGATGATGAGTTAGACCAGTGTGTGAGGAACATTAAATCCAGGCAACTTCACTCCGGATACCGAACGGTGAAGGCTCTTCTGCAAGCCAGGGGACTGAGGGTGCAGAATGATAGTAAAATTGTACATTTATTTTAGGACTTTGAATTTATCGTAACATTAGAATCAGAAAAAGTTATTAGTATTTGTTATTATTTATTTTCAAACTCATGTACACATACACAACAAAATGTTCAATAAACTACTTCAACTGGATGTTTCAAACTGCCTGAGTATGAATCTATAAAATCAGTACAATTGGTAAAACATTACTGATTCATAGAGGAGACATGCAATATCTCATCTTAACATTGTTGCGTTACTAGTTTTGTGTTAATGATTTCCACATCTAATATCTATAGAATTTGTTATCTGTGTAACGTTTCTGGCACTGGAGCTGCGGATTGCAATCAGCACACCTGTGTTTTTCTCCGCCCTAGCTGCTTATAAGCTCCGCTCCTCGCAGCCTCCAGTGCCAGAACGTCTCTAGCCATACGGTGAGCGCTTCCAGCCTTGTTATTTGAGATCCTGTCTGCCTGTCTACCTCTCGACCTGTTTTTGCCTCTGTTTTTTGAAACCAGTCTGCCCCTTTTGGATTTGTCTGCCTGCCTGGGTTCTGCCTGTCAGCCTCAGAGATCTGGACTGCCTTTCCGTGTTTCTGACCCCAGCCTGTCTGTGAGTAAACGAGATTGCCTGCCCCCCTTTCTGTCTGTGCTTTTTGGATTTTGGACCTGGACCTGGATTTGGATACTCTGTTGGACTCTCCCTTGGAAACCGCTGCCTGGATCAAACGGATTTCCCCCTCGACAAAGACCCGGACCGGACCTGGATAAAGAGCCCTGGATAACCCCCTCTCGGACCCCATCGACATCAAGAGTCAGAGCTCTGCCCTCAGTGCGGCCAGGTTAGTGACCCTGCTTCTCTCTCACCTACCTGTCTGTTCCTGCTGGTCACTAACCTACCGCTCTGCCCTCAGGAGTTGCCAGTCGCAGAGTGCGAGCCGTGCCAGGGGACCGCGCCGCCAGCGTCTAAATAAAGACTGTTAAAGTTTTGTACTCACTTGTTTTCGGGTATTTCTTGGGTCCATCCAAATTCATCACAATCTGAGAAAATTAGAAGATTGAATTATTGTTTCTAAATGTTCACAACATAACGGTTTCATTAAAACAATTCCGCTTCACATAGATGGAAAACTCTGAAACAGCATAAATGCAGATCATGTTTCCAAAGGCATGTTGATCAATCACAGAAGACTAAAGCCAGTTTGGCAAGAGGAAATACAGGCTAAAATATCGTCATTAAAAGATTTGTAGTCCTTGTAGGGGCTTGGGATTTCCAAAGTTTCATAGCAAGTGGCAGCTGTGGGGTACTTGCTTTGGACAATCTCCACAGACAAACGTGCTGCTAAATTCTCCCATCCAGAATTTCATGAGCTCTTTCAGTTCAGGTGGTGTGGCTTTGAAAGGAAACACAATAAAAGAGCACAATCTAATTTATCCATAAACCAGAACATATAGATAAATTAGTATGTTTGTAAGACTAAGGTAAAAGGAAATCTGCTAGACAGTTTTCCATTTTTTTAAAATCCACACGTAAAGCTTTGGATCTACATGTTGCAATAGAGCTGAGCTAAACAGACAGTACACACGGGAACATGCAAACTTCACTGTTTGATTTACTCTGGAGCTAAGATTAAATCTCAACTGTGACGTACCACTGCTAAGTAGTAAGAAACAATCATTTCCATAGCAATGCTTTCTAGCAAAGTAATTGAAAACCTCCAATCAGACACTGGTAAACTCACAAATTGCGATGAACTGTCTCAGATATCCTGAAATGTGCCATTTGGTTATCGTCATCTTCAGGACATCCATCATTTGTTTCTTGCCAAGTGATATGCTGAAGTACAACCTGAATTCAGGAGGAAAACATTAATTGTGTTGTTTAACATTTCTATTCTGCAGGTTTGCAAAAAAATTTCTTAAATAAAATATGTTTGATGAAATCGATGAGGGATGCAAAACCATAATTCTAGTAATTTAAAAGTTACCTCTGGACACAGGGATGGTTCCTCTTTTGGAAAAAGGAGGGGTACAGCATCTGGTCGCAGAGTCACCAGTGTCCATATTGGGGTTTCTTTCAAGCCTTGTCTAAGCTGCTTTATCTGTCTTGTGACTCGTCCAAGAACCTATTTAAAATAAATAGCAATTTTATTTCTAAACTCGTGAAAGTTGTTGCATAACCAGTGCACTGCACTGGTAATCAAACTAAAAACAAGGATCATAGCCGACACTAATGTGTACAGAAAAAAATTTAATAATTCATGTTGCACTGAAGAAAGGAAAGTCAGTAGAATTAATAGCCAATGTAAAAGGATGAGTCTTTAAAAGAAAATCATTCAGTTTTAGAATATGCTAAAAATGCATGTTATTTAATTCATAGCTACCCAAACCCGTGTTTTAAATCAAGTAGTAAGATAATTCATTGACTTTCATGCGCAAAGAAAAGCAATACTACAGAAAAATGAAAGCAATAAACTCACCGTTCAGTTAGCGTTAGCTTACATGACCACCACCTCCGAGATGCTGGTTTTCCTTCAGTGCGGGCTCCACGTCACGTGACTAAGAAAACGTAACGGGATTGGCTGGGTGTTGGACACCACAATCCATTGCTAATGTCTGTGACCTGAAGTAACCCTTCCCTTTTTACACCGAATTTAAACGCTGAATTTAAGACAGTGAAATGGAGCAAGTTGAATCTCGGGAGGCTGAAAATATTGAGTTTAAATTTTGAAAGGCTGAATTTTTTTATATGCAGATTTTTTTTTTAAACTGTATTGAAACAGGTATTGAAAATTTAATCACTTTGAAATAATAATGTGAATTTTTATCTTGCAGTGAAAATAACAAATGAAATTTCAACTATATAGATATAATGACAATTAATTTTTTTTGGTTAAAAATGTTTTCTGAATATATTCTAACACCGAAAGAGTAAGTACAAACATACAACATTTAAATTTCAGTGGCATTTTTAATTCAAATCCCAGCGACACAAATTAACTTCCATATGGGTGTCTGATGAATGATGATTTTGACATGCTGTTACAGTTCATTGGAAGTTCCTCGAAAATGATGGGGGTTGTGTTTTGATGTTTTCTTTCTTCTTTGAATTTAAAGATGTTAACATGATCAGGTACTTTCTTATTCCTATTGGCCTGTATCTTCTTCATAGTTATCATACCTGCCATTTGTGGTTAGTGCTAATCCAAGTTCCAGCTTTGGGACACGCAAAATAATGAAAAATAATCATCTCAAATATTTGCAACTTAAGTGAATCACACTGCATGTTAAATTAACTTTCCACTGGAAAACGCCACACTGGATATTCATTAAAGGGAGCCGACATGGCAGCGGATGCTGTCTTGTGTTTCAGTTCTCACTGAGCATTTATGATGGGTTATTAACAGTCATGAGCAGTAGATGAGCAGTTCAGATAATTTTGTATTTAAATAATTATGTTCCAACGCTTTTTACCATCTTTAGAAATTTTATTTTCATTTATGAATCATGGATTTAAGAGTTTGAAGGAGGCAATTGCTTGCCGCCTATCTCTGTAGTGGAGATGGTTGTAGCTTCCTGCAGTTTGTGTGATGATCTAGGCTCTGATGCTGGTCTGATCAGTCACTCAGCACACCTGCTCAGCTCCACCCCGCCTGCAATCAGCATTCACTGGTTTCACCTGTTTCTACCACCATATAAGCAGCCTTCAGACCAGCCATCAGTGCCAGATTGTCTCATGCCATCCCGGTAACACCAATCCAGCGATCTCTGTAAATCATCCTGCCTGTCTGTTTCCTGACCTGTTTCAGCCTTCTGTTTCCGAACCTGCCTGATCCCCGTTCTGACTCTGTCTGCCTGCCTGGATACCTGATCGGACCTGCCTCTGGACCACTGTCTCTGCCTGACCTGGACTGCTACCTGTGTGCCTGATCCAATCTGTCTGTGAGTACTGGAACCCGTTCTAACCCCTGTGATTTTCTGAGCCCGCCAGTAACTGGACCTGGATTGGACCTGGACCTGCCTTTTCGGATTGCCCCTTTTGTGCTGCCACTGGAATTCTGCCTTCTGACAACGAACCCGGATCTCTCCTGGATTACGCCCCTGGAAAGCCCCATACGGACTGACTGTTTACCTGACAGCCGCTCAACAGCTCCTGCCACTGCAAGCCCTGTCCGAAGACGGACCTCCGCCCCCGGACCTGTTTCGCCTGCCTCGAAGCCGGCTCTCCAGGTTCTGGAACCCCGTCACCAGGTTAGTGATCCAGCCTCACCCACATTAGCCCATCGTCACCAGCTGATCACTAACCTGTTGTCTCTGCCGCAGGGGATTTCTAGCCCGAGCGCGAGCCATTGCGCCCCGAGTGACAACCAAGTGAATATCAGAATGGATCCTGAGGAGGAAAGAATATTAATACTTTGCAGAGCTTCAGTCTTTCAGGTGTCTGGTTTTATGAAAATTTTTAATGTATTTGTTTTCTCATTGCTTTACTTTTAAATGCCTCATAAGAAAAATATTAATTTCTGACAGAGCACACCACACTTCCAGTTAATTTATTCCCCACACCATCATACCACCACCACCAGTTTGATCCAGTGATACAAGACAGATGTCCACACATGGCCCACCTGCTTCATTACTCATAACACGTCACTTAGCATAAGACATCAGTGTCATCCCTAAATGTTAACAACACTCCAAGGGCACTGTGAAAGAATTATGGACTGCCAGCCATTTATCTCATTTGAGTTCATCCACACAGATTGCTCTTGCAAGCAAATTCTCATTTCTAAATAAATTTCTCATTTAAGCAGTGATTCAGTGCAAGGCCTGTGGCAGAAATCTTGTTTTTATGACTTGTGTGCTTCTCTCGTGCATCTGCCACACAGATTATAGTTCAGCTATGTTCCAGAAGGCATTCTCCATCACACCGAGGCTTGTAACTCTCATTTGAGCTGGTAATGAAAGCCATTTGTGCCTTTGGTTAGAGCTGAAACAAAGGCTGAAAAAATGTGGGGTTTTACAATGAGCAGATGGGGCTTTTTTTCACATCAATGTCAATGTCAGCTTCATTTCTACAGCAGTTTACAACAAACAGGTTGCACTAAAGTGCTGGACAGCAAGAAAGAAAATGCATAGGAATGATTAAAAAGATAAAAGAAAAAAATAAGACATGAATAAAAATGATTAACTAGTTTAAAAAGAAATAAAAATAATGTAAAAAATTTAAAGTTAAAATATCCAGCTGGTTAAAAGCGATGGAGTAAATATGCGTTTTGAAAGTACCTCAAAATTCTTGAGATTCTGAGCATCAGTGGAGCTGCAACAGAGAAGGCCAGATCATCTGTACTTTTCTGGTTGGGCCTCAGAACGTCTAAGAGCAGCTGGTGTTTGACCTTAGTATTGTAGTGTGAGTCTCCCAGAGTGCCTGGCCGACTAATCGCTGCAGTAACCTTGATTTCCCCTGCAGCTGTCTGGAGGAGATCGGTCTATAAACGGAGCTTTGCTGCTCCGAAAACTCCAAGAGCAGATTCAAAATAGGCTGATAGTATTGATCAACTGACTGCATAGATGAAGTTTTGATGTGTAGTTTTGTCACTTAAAAACATCTTAAAACTACTTTTTATGACAAATTCAGTGTATAAAATCTATATATTTCTCCACAGGGCTGTGTGCTCAGTCCCCTGCTCTATTGTTTATACACACATGACTGCACCTCTACCCACCACAGCAACACCATCATCAAGTTTGCTGATGACACCACAATGGTGGGGCTTATCTCAGGAGGCGACGAGTCGGCTTACAGCAGTGAGGTGGAGTGGCTGTTGGTGTGGTGCAGGGAGAACAATCTGCTCCTCAACAACTCAAAGACAAAAGAACTCATAATAGATTACAGGAGGAAAAAAACGGACATTACACCACTAACCATTGGGGGAAAATGTGTGGAGAGGGTAGCTGACTTCCGTTTCTTGGGGGTCCACATTGAGCAGGGCCTCACATGGAACATCAACACCTTGGAGCTGACAAAAAAGGCCCAGCAAAGACTGTACTTCCTGAGGGTTCTCAGGAAGAATAATATCAAAAAGAAACTGCTGGTGTCCTTCTACAAGTGCTGCATAGAGAGCATTCTGACTTATTGTATCTGCGCATGGCATAACAGCAGCACTGCGGCTCAAAGGAAAGTTCTCCAAAGGGTTGTGAATACAGCCCAAAAAATCATTGGCTGCCCTCTCCCCTCACTGGAGGACTTGCACAGCGACCGCTGTCTAAAAAAGGCACAACCCATCACAAAGGACACTTTTCATCCCGGACATTCTCTGTTTACACTGTTGCCTTCAGGCAGACAATACAGAGAAATCAGAACAAGAACCAACCATTTTAGAGACAGTTTTTATCCGACAGCAATAACAAAACTAAATGCAACCAAAAATAACCATTAATTATCATGGATGATGTGTGTGAGAATGTGCTATTTTTTTATTTATTAGTTGTTTTTATTCTGTTATTTGCTATTTATTTCTTATATTGTGTGTAAATTGTGGGACAGAGAACATTTATTTATTTATTTATATTTATTTTTTTAAACATATACACGGATCAATGGCATTTTTTTTTAAATTTTGTTGTTCTTGTGAATGACAATAAAGTTTTCATAAAGTTCATATTTGTACACTTACCTCCTTACAGCTCCTTACTCCTCCTTGTGGCAAACTGTTTTGCCCTCAACAATCCCAGGAATTGTTGAAAAGTCCTACCTTAGACCAGGTACTTTTACTCAGTGAAACTAAAGCCACATGAAACTGAAAACATTCTTGTAAATTTGTATCAAAATACATCGGCTTTTAAAAAGCCTGGGGCTTTTTGCGCACAATGAAAAGCAAGTAATGTTTCATTGCATAAATCCAACAAGATGAAAGGCTTTCCTATTGACAAAAGGTGGCGGGGCACGCTGCCAACAGCAGGGGAATCAATAATTTTGGCTACAGTGATCTCGTAAAAATGACAATGATTTAATTTTTTTTACCCTCTAAATAAATTTACTAAATTTAAAGGTAAAATTTTATATGTTTTGAAATGTAAAATTAGCTGCTACAGTAAAGTACGATTTTACTTTTATGTTTTTTTACACATCTTTACCAGTGGTGCCATTAAATGAGGTCAGTGCTGTTGATAGTACAGATGATGTGGCTTCAGTCCACCCCTAACATTACCTCCACTGAAACTCCGGGGAAGGGGTTACTATCAGCTCAGACATGATGGACGCAGGGAGACGAGAAGAACAACATCCCATTAAACTGTCTCCTGATGCTGATTTGTTTGGTCCTACCATCTTCCCCTGGGTTCTGGGTGGGAGTGGTATATGTGGCACATTCAGAGGCTGAAAATATTAACAGATTTTAGTAAAACATAACCTTCAACACAGTCATATATAGAATACACAAAAACTGCCGCATGCATTTTTGTATTTTCCTGTCAAAACAGCACAAACCTGCCATTATGTATCCCCGAGGAAAACCAGTAAAACCATAATTATTTATGCATTTACAGAAATCTGCTCACACCCCCTGGTGAGGACATGAAAACATTGATGAGCAGAGCTGGGGACACACGTCCAATAGTTGTGTTTAAGGCTGCTGCAGCTGAAGCTTTCAGGACTTCTTAGACTGTAAACAACACAATTAATCTTTAATACTTCAATCACGACATTAGGAAATAACCCTGCAATAAAGCAGCGCTTTGAGATTCAGCAGACGGCTTGACCCACTGGTAGCCATGCATATCGCAGCAGAGCAGATGAAAACAGGGGAGATGAGAGGATGATGAAACAGGACTGGAAGGCGATGAGTCCAAAAAATGTGGTTGCGATAGGAGGATAGAAAGCAGGGTTACAAAGACACAACCTGTTGGACCAGATTCTCCAAAGAAGCAAGAAATCATAAAGCGAATCACATTAGTGATTAGTGTTTTTGCTTAACGGGTCAGCAGGAAGGAGAACTAAAGGGAAGACATTAAAAGCTTAAGGAAATCTGTATAAAAGGAAATAAAGCAAATAAAATCAGAGGCAGAAGAATTGATTTATTATTTTTTAGAACATAGAACAAGAACCTCAACAATCTCTCACGCTATTCTTCTGAATGCAGCCATTCAGATCCACCGTTCCAAACATGTTCCCCGAGAATAAAAGGTGTTTTATTTCAGGCTCCTGATCAGAAATGATAGAGGAACCAAGCAGAAAGCGATAAAAAACTGGTGCCTCCCTCCTGGTTCCAGCTCATTATGAAGAAACTAAGTGATGGAGATGGAGAACACCTAGCAGCACACTGCAGAGAGGAGGGAGAGCGAGAGAGCAGCCCTACCATCACTGTAAAACACTCACATGAACAAAAGACGGATAAAGTAATATATATAGTAAAAATAATTCTGATATGGCTGAAAAGAGCAGGAAAATGGACATGTCTGAGTAAACAGTTGAGTGCTGGGAAACTCTACAGTTTACTGAACCCAGATCTCGCCTGATCTGGGTCCAGTAAGTCCTCCTCATCTGAGGAAGGGTCGACAGGAAACAGACTGGCTCCACTATCAGCTGCCAACGTATCCAATTCAATTCAATTCAATTTTATTTATATAGCGCCAATTCATGAAACATGTCATCTCAAGGCACTTTACAAAGTCAAATTCAATCATATTATACAGATTGGGTCAGATTATACAGATTGGTCAAAAAATTTCCTATATAAGGAAACCAGTTGATTGCATCAAAGTCCCGACAAGCAGCATTCATTCCTGGAGATGCATAGAGCTACAGGGAGAGTCGTCTGCATTGTCCATGGCTTTGCAGCAATCCCTCATACTGAGCAAGCATGAAGCGACAGTGGGAAGAAAAAACACCCATTAACGGGAAGGAAAACCTCCGGCAGAACCGGGCTCAGTATGAACGGTCATCTGCCTCGACCGACTGGGGGTTACAGAAGACAGAGCAGAGACACAACAAGAGAGACAAAAAGCACAGAAGGACACATTGATCCAGTAATCTGTTCTACATTAGATGGTAATAGCAGGTGAGCTGTCTTCTCTGGATGATGTCACAGTTAACAGAACGTCAGACCAGGTGTACCTACTATGGAGAAAAAAGAGAGAGAGCAAAAAGTTATAAGCAGAAATGATGACAAGCAATGCATAATTGAAGAACAGTAGAACTCAATAGAGTGAGAAAATTAGATCCTGATGTCCTCCAGTAGCCTAAGCCTATAGCAGTAAAACTATAGAGGTAGCTCAGGGCAACATGAGCCACTCTAGTTATAAGCTTTGTCAAAAAGGAAAGTTTTAAGATTAGTTTTAAAAGTAGACGGGGTGTCTGCTTCACGGACCAAAACTGGGAGTTGGTTCCACAGGAGAGGAGCCTGATAGCTAAAGGATCTGCCTCCCATTCTACTTTTAGACACTCTAGGAACCACCAGCAGACCTGCAGTCTGAGAGCGAAGTGCTCTGTTAGGAACATACGGGGTAATCAATGTCAATGTCAATGTCAAATTTATTTATATAGCACTTTAAAACAGGCATAGAACTGCACCAAAGTGCTGTACAAGAGTGACAACAACAGAAATGAATAAAACAAAGTATCAAACACTACTTTAATTAAATGCCAAAGAATAAAAATAAGTTTTAAGAAGCAATTTAAAATGATCCAGGCTGTGGGCAGATCTAATTTTGAAAGGTAGAGTGTTCCATAGAGAAGGAGCAACAGCAGAAAAAGCCCGATCTCCTTTCCTCTTAAGTCTGGTCCGAGGAACTGTTAGTAAAAGCTGATTATTAGATCGTAGGGTTCTGGACATGGGCTGAAATTTTAAAAGTTCCAGAAGATAAGGGGGAGCTAATCCATTTAAAGCTTTATAAGTTAATAAAAGAATCTTAAAATCTATTCGATAAAAAACAGGCAGCCAATGTAAAGAGGCCAGTATGGGCCTTATATGGTCACGCTTCCTGGTTCCTGTAAGAAGCCGAGCCGCTGCGTTCTGGATCATTTGAAGTCGCTGCATCTGTGAATTTTCCAGGCCTCTATATAATGAATTACAGTAGTCCAAACGAGATGTGATGAAGGCATGGATAAGTCCTTCAAAGTCTTTTAAACAAAAATAAGATTTAACTTTAGCTAAAATACGCAGGTGATAAAAACTTGATCTGACGACTGAGCTAATTTGTTTATCTAGCTTTAAACAACTATCAAAAGTAAAACCAAGATTCCTAGCAGAGGTCTGACAAAACCGAGCTAAAGAACCAATAATCAGATCTGGATCTGTTGTGTGAAGACTCTGACCAAATAGTATAACTTGCATTTTACTTTGATTGAGGTGAAGAAAGTTTTGTTCCATCCAAGATTTGACTTCTGTTAAGCAATTGTTCAATAGTTGAAGAGATTCACTTTTGCCATTTTGTAGTTTGAGGGGCATATAAATTTGGACATCATCTGCAAAGCAGTGAAATGAAACGTTAAACCTATGGAAAATCTGACCAAGAGGTAATAAATACAAAATAAACAAAATGGGACCTAAAATTGAGCCTTGGGGGACACCGTACTTTAAAGGTTTAACCCCAGAACAACATTGGTCTAAATGAACTGAGAAAGTTCTGTTTTCTAAATAAGACTTAAACCATTCAAGTACCGGGCCTCTCAGGCCAACACAATATTTTAATCTATGTAAGAGAATCTGATGGTCTACAGTGTCAAATGCTGCGCTCAGATCTAAAAGTAATAAAACTGCGACATTGCCTGAATCAACTGTTAAAAGAAGATCATTATACACTCGAAGCAGAGCTGTTTCAGTGCTATGAGCAGCTTTAAACCCAGACTGAAATGTCTCAGTTATATTATTGTCTTTTAAAAACATTTCAAGCTGAATAAAAACTAATTTTTCAAGGACCTTAGATAAAAAAGGGAGTTTTGAAATGGGCCTAAAATTTGCTAGTACACTTGAGTCTAGATTGGGTTTTTTAAGATGGGGTTTAACGACAGCATGTTTAAGTATTGATGGGACACAACCTGACTGCAATGAGGCATTTATCACCATTAAGATATATAGGCCAGAAGTAAGAAAAATGTCTTTTATCAGACGAGTAGGTAGACAGTCCAAAGGATAATTTGATGGCCGCAGGTACTTAATTACTGAGGTGAGTTCATCTAAAGAAACTGGCTGAAAATGCTCCAGAACAGCTGTGCATTGTGGCATTTCTTGGAAATCTAAAACTAATAGGGTATTCGAGCTTCTAAGAGCTACAATTTTTTCTATGAAAAACTTAGAAAAGGCCTCACAAAGTTCAGCAGAGGCTAAAGGGCCAGATGTAGTCGAGGGATTAACAATCTTATCTAGGACATTAAAAAGGACTTGAGGCCTATGCTTATTTGTAGCTACAAGATTAATAAAATATTTAGATTTTGCTAATTTGACATTGTTCTGATAATTAAATAAACTGTCTTTCAATATTTCATATGAAACTTTCAATTTATCTTTTTTCCATCTCCTCTCAGCTCGCCTACAATCCCGTCTAAGTGCACGAGTGGTTTCATTAAGCCACGGTTCCAAAAGTTTCTTTTTTGTAATTTTTATGGTTTTCAAGGGTGCTACTGTGTTTAGAGCATTTGAACATGCATTGTTAAAATTTAGAATAAGAGTTTCAATATCAAGATTGCTATCAGTGGGGAATGTAGTGTTAGCAAGGATTGCTTTTAGTTGAAGAGCAGTTTCAGAGTTTATAGTACGAGAAGGTAGACGTTTTGTGTTGTTTGTATCCACAGAAGATGAAATATTAACAGAAAATAAAACTGGCAAATGATCAGAAATACATGTCTGGAGAATTTCAATGACATCCAAACGAAGCCCATATGATAATACCAAATCCAGAGTATGTCCCTTTAAATGCGTTGGCCCAACCACAGATTGTGTGAAATGGAATGAATTAATCAAGTCCAAAAAGTCCTTCACCAGAGGTTTATCTGGGCAACATACGTGTATATTAAAATCACCTGTAATTAAAATATGATCATACTCTAATGTAATCCATGCCATAAGTTCTGAAAATTCATGAATAAAGTCCTTGTTGAACTTTGGCGGGCGGTAGACCACCACACACACAATTGGTTCAGTTAATTTCACTTCAAAGGCTTGATGCTCAAAACTGGAAAATGAATTTATAGATGATTGTTGACAGTGGAAACTGCATTTAAAAATTGTAGCCAGACCTCCACCTTTGCCAGTCAACCGGGGAGAATTTATAAATGCACAGTTCTGAGGTAGAAGTTCAGAAAACGGGAACAACTGACCTTCTTGTAGCCAAGTTTCTGTGATGAATAAAAAATCCAAGTCCCGAGAAGTAAACAGGTCATGTAGCACGAAGGTCTTATTAGCTAGAGACCTAGCATTAAGCAAAGCCAAGCGGATGGTTGATGGAGCAGAAGCACAAGTTGAAGACTTAACATACTTCAGCCGCATGAGGTTTCCATAATCCACATTCCTCTCTCGGTAATCAGAGCTCTGATATATGATGGAGCTTGATTATTAAGGGCTTTATACGTTAGAAGAAGAATTTTAAATTCTATTCTTGATTTAACAGGAAGCCAATGAAGGGAAGCTAAAATTGGAGAAATATGATCCCGCTTGTTGATTTTCATCAGAACTCTTGCTGCAGCATTTTGGATCAGCTGAAGGCTTTGAATTGCATTTTGTGGACTTCCTGATAGTAAAGAATTACAATAGTCCAGCCTTGAAGTAACAAATGCATGGACTAGTTTTTCAGCATCACTCCTGGACAGAATGTTTCTAATTTTGGCAATATTCCTGAGGTGAAAAAAGGAAACTCTAGAAACCTGTTTAATATGGGATTTAAATGACATGTCTTGGTCAAAAATAACACCAAGATTTTTTACTTTATTACCAGAGGCCAAGTTAATGCCATCCAGATTAAGTGATTGATTAAGAAGTTTATTTTTTGAGGACTCTGGCCCAAAGATTACAACTTCTGTCTTGTCAGAATTTAAATGCAGAAAATTTAAAGTCATCCAGCTTTTGATGTCATCAAGACATGACTGCAGTTGAAGTAATTCATTGGATTCATCAGGATTTATGGACAAATATAACTGAGTGTCATCAGCATAACAGTGGAAAATAATCCCATGCTGTCTGATAATTTTGCCAATCGGAAGCATATATATAGTAAAGAGAATTGGTCCAAGGACTGAACCCTGTGGTACTCCACAAGTGACCCTAGAGCCGCGGTTCTCAAAGTGTGTGGCGCGACCCACTGGTGGGGAATTGAGACGTGACAGGTGGGGCGCGCCAAGTTCCGGCGTGTGTGTGTGTGTGTGTGTTGTGTGACTATAAATGTAGAACGTGTGAGAGCAAACTGTCCTTATAGCTGTCTGTTGCCGCTTATTAGACCAATCAAACCCACAAAGTAATCATTACTAGCCTACATGCAGTCTAATTATAGATATGAGAAAAATTTCACCTGGAACTGAAGTGCCAAAATAATGATTGACGTGACATCGGCATATTATTTGTAACGGGATAACCTTTCGCGCCCCAGTGTTGCCAACTCAGCGACTTTGTCGCTATATTTCAGACCCCTCCAGCGACTCTTTTTCAAAAAAGCGACTAGCGACAAATCTAGCGAATTTTGGAGACTCTTACGTGAAAGCACGTATCGTTCCTACTCTTGTCCTCCAGCGGCAGGTGCTGCCGTGGGGCGCCTCCCCTGTCCCAACCCCGTTCTCCCGCTACCGCAGGAGTCCCTCTCAGCGCTGCAGTCAGAGCCACAGCATGTTTACCCTCAGCGTCCAGACTGCAAATAAAGCGCATGCGCCGGGATTGACGGCGCAGGTTGATCATAAATAACAGAATTTGAAATATTTTATCTTAAATAAATAACGCCGTTTGATTCACACAGCCACATGTTCATGTTTTACCGTGATTTGTAGGCTCCTTGGTGGACCACAAGGGAAAAAAGAAAATGTTAAAAATATTTAAAAAAATTGTAACTCCGCCATAGTGTCTCTTTATGGTTCATTTTGCCGGTCTCAAACCCGGGTAAAGGAGGAGGGTTAGTACTGAAATAAATTAAACATTAATTAAAAAAATAAAATAAAAATAAAAATAATAATAATAATAATAATAATAGTAATAATAATAATAATAATAATAATAATAATAATAATAAATAAACATTAATGGACAGAAAAAAGTAGCTCTATATATTCTGAGTGTTTTTACTCACTTTTTGTCTCTCTCTAACAACGTTATTTCTCCCACAGCGCCAATAATTTACACATCACATCATGTGGCAGATTATGCAAATTAGGCGATGATGTCATTCAGCGACTTCTAGCGACTTTTAGCACAGCCAATAGCTACTTTCCCATGTATTAAGCAGCACCTCTCTTCTCTGAGTGGATTGTTTCAAAAATACTTCCCAAACAACAGTGCCCAGTATGCCTGGGTTATGGATCCATTTAATGCAGCAGGTTGGTATTTTGACATTTTATTGAATATTATACTCATATAATATACATGAATTTATTTCTGTTGTATGCTACTAATTGGAATGGATTGTTGTCAAACTGATTTCTTTGTGTTTATTATGCAATGAAAAATAAAGTAAGTCTATTTTTTTCTATTCTGTCTGCAGCACCTGCTGATTTTAGGTCTGCTGAGGAGGACCAGTTTATTGACATGACGTCTGACTCCACCCTGAGGCTCAGGTTTAATGCTCAGACTCTTAGTGAATTCTGGTTTGGAGTGGAGAGGGAGTATCCACTCATCGGGCAGAGAGCTGTGTGCATTCTTCTTCCCTTTGCCACATCATATCTCTGTGAGATGGGCTTTTCAGCTGTTGCTTCACTGAAAACAAAATACAGATCTCAGCTGAACATTGAGCATGACTTGAGAGTGGCAGTATCAAGCCTGCAACCCCGTTTTGAGAAACTGTGCAATGCAAAACAGGCTCATTGCAGCCGCTTATGCAGGGATAAATAGACCTATCTTGCCAGATGGATTTCACTTCTTTTCTTTTATTAACAGATTGCAAAGTGGCACTTTAATTTTTTCTATCTTTGAGCTTGATACAAATTTTGACACAGCTGCATTTTTATTTTCTTTATTTGTGAGCTTGCTGTTATTTGATGTAGATACTTTGTATTTAGATACTACTTGTTACTTCAATAAAATTGGAACATTTTAAGATTGTTGCATATTTCATTAGCATTGTGTTGGGGCGATGGGGACAGGTGGGGCTTCAAAATTCTCCCTTGTCCAAAGTGGGGAATGACAGAAAAAGTTTGAGAACCACTGCCCTAGAGTTTGAAGAAGATTTATTATTAACATGAACAAACTGGAATCTGTCCGATAGATAAGATTAAAACCAGCCTAATGCTTTCCCCTTAATCCCTACAGTATGTTCAAGTCTTTGTAGGAGAATATTGTGATCAACTGTATTAAATGCAGCACTGAGATCTAACAGGACAAATACAGACACAAGTCCATTATCTGAGGCCATGAGAATATCATTAGTGACCTTCACCAGAGCTGTTTCAGTGCTATGATGAGCTCTGAAGCCTGACTGAAACTCCTCAAGTAGGTAATTACTTTGTAAATGTTCACAGAGTTGATTAGCAACTACTTTCTCAAGAATTTTAGATAAGAAAAGAAGATTAGATATAGGTCTGTAATTTACTAACTCATCCTGATCAAGAGAAGGTTTCTTAAGTAAAGAAAGATCCAGCAACTCCTGGCAGCAAAACACTTCCGGTTCTAGCCCACTGTTATTGTCTCTGTCAGGGTTCTCTGTGTTTCCGTGCCCTAACCTGCTTCACAGGTGGTTCTAGTTGACTGGGGGGCGTGGCCCACACCTGCTGCTCGTCAGGAGCCATCTCCACTAGCTTCTTTTTTTTCCCCTTTTTTTTTGATTTGTGCATGTAAATAGCTTTATTATGATTCCTGCAGGGAGAATTTCAAATTATATGGACACTACAATGGGAAAGTAGGAGAGTAAAGGAAGAACAAGAAGAGAAAAAAAAGAAAGAGAAGAGGTGAAAGAAAGAAGAGATAAAAGGGAGAGAATGATAAAATGTCCTCTGTCTGCTCCATCACCTGGAAAGAGATGCAAAAAGAACAGCACAACCAACAGACATAAAGCAACAGATACAATCGAGTAACACCTTGACGCCATTGCTAAATCATATGTATTATTATTTAAGCTGACATGTGTAATGTGATACCTGAAAAAAGAAAGTGAAAGAAAATAAATAAATAAATTACAGGCTTTCTGTATATAAGTGAACACGTAATACCTGGGACCCAGCACCTGTGGGAGTTTGTGAGAGTGCACTAGTTTAGGTGAAAATTATCCAAAAGGAAATAGCTCGATAGTGGTTGTGGAGAACCAAAGACCCGCCTTCCCTGAGCACAGAGGCGGGGGTCAGGGGACCCATAACCCCGGACCCAGAGGAAATCCCCTAGCCACCGCAATGCCGACGCCCCCAAGAGCCGCGGGGACGAGCCCGTGGGCTCCGCCGGCAGCCAGCCGCGCCGAACCTGGAAAAAAAAACAAAAAAAACAAACTCATTCACACCATCCCTCCCTAGTACCCCACTCACCACACACAGACACAAAAAAAGGACGCTGTACACACATTCCCACATAACACTCACATCCAAAAATCCCAAGTGGGGGGGGGGGGGGGTCACCACAATTCAACTATACGACTGCCTGTGCCCGACCCCCGGCCCCGCCCCCGGACCAGACGCCCCCCGGACCAGGCCCCCCAAAGAGGGGGGGCCAACACGACCCGCGCGGGCCACCCGACCAGAACCCCCCTCGCCCACTAAATACCTAATAAACCCCCTCCCTCCCCAACCTTACCCTAGCCAGCCCTGCCCCCTACCCCTTTCTGGGGAGAGCAGAGGCGTCAGCCCCAGACCCGGCAAGCCGCTGGCTACCCACAGCAGCCCCCTGCCAAGACCCCGGACCCAGTGGCCCGCACCTCCTCCAGGCCCCAGACTCCGTGCCGCGATCGGTGATCGGGGGTGTGCAAAAGACCCCCGATCCTCCCTACGCCCGCTCAGATGTTGTGTTTCTTAAGGAGTGCTCAGACCGATGGAAGAAGCCAGAGTGTTAACCCAGTTGTGGTATGCCTAGGCCTCTGACTTGTCTCCTGTGCCTCGTACTTGTGAGGTCTTTGAAACCTCGTTTTTGGACTAACTTTGTCTCCTGTTGTTCTCCAGTTTGTCGTGTTTGGATTCACTCACCGTTCTTGGCGTCGTGCTCAAGGAACCAGCTTCTCAGAATCCCCGCCGTTCAGATTTTGCTCTGGCATCTCCCCTCATACTCCCTTGGTAATACCAAGCCGGGCGTGAGATCCCCTTCCTGGATTCACCTGGTTCACCCATAACACTCCGGTTCTTCCATCTGCTCCTCCCGTCAGCCATTTTCTGTGGTGCTCTCCGGATCCCTCGCCAGCATTACATCTGTCAGCCCTCCAGTCACTAAGCCACCTGTTCCCATCAGTGAGTTACAGTCACAGAGTTCCCTCGTCACTTACTCTCCCCGGATAGGTCTCCCCGACTAAATGGTAAGCGGCGCAGCTTCTGGTATTTTTCCCTGGTTCGATCCTCTGTAACATTATTTCCCCTTCCTCCCTCAGTTGATCCAGCACTGACGTTCAGACCTCGCCTGTTCTACACGCTGTGTGTTTCCCCGATACCTGAGCCTTTAATAAACATCTTAAAATTGTTCTGCCTCCGTCTGTATCTGCACGTGGGCCAAACACTTAAAAACCATGACAGTCTCAAGACGTAAAACAGAATAAACTAGGAGTCTGCGAGAAAAGACTCCTCCCTGGTCTCTGGCCCTGTGAGTACCAGCGTTCAGTCAGACATTTAACATTGTCCAGGACAGTTTCTCAGAAGCCCATTGGCCAGTTTGGAAGGCTGACACATCCATCAGACTGTCAGAGCCAATTGAATCAAGGGCTGGTTACAAAAATCACAGAGCCAGCATCTTTCACCAATCACAGTGCATTTGCTGTATAGCGAGGGAATTTAGCTCCACAGTTTCCTACCTGTATCCAGGAGACACAAATCTTAAAAGATTAAAGTTAACTTTTATTTACCATCCTGTTTCCAGGAACATAAAAACACAACATCTGTCACTACGGTTGCCCTCTAGACGGACCAACCTGAAAGGATTTTCCTCAGTAGGGGCTACATGGTGGAACATTGGGGATGTTGAACAAAGAGCAGATTAGATACCAAAAAAGAAACTAAAGAACTATAAAGGTTCAGGGGCCAGAAAGAAAGCATGAATATACTGTAAATGCAGAGAAAGCAGTAGAGGACGAAGATCACTATTCTAAAAGAGAGGTAGGCAGTAATGTGTCAGGGTGTTTAAAGAGTGATAACTGTGTGTGTGTGTGTGTGTGTGTGTGTGTGTGTGTGTGTGTGTGTGTGTGTGTGTGTGTGTGTGTGTGTGTGTGTGTGTGCGCGTGCGTGCTGAGGGCTGGGAGAGACGATGTGTGTGTTTCAGACACAAGAGTCAAGTCCTTATTATGATGAAGGGATGAGGAAGAAAAACCAATCACAGCTTGCTCTCTACCAACTCGGTGGAGAAGAGAGAGATTGCTATACCCTCAAGAAACATCAATTCACTTGGTGCAAACACACACATACACACCTGCACACACACTCACACATGCAGACAATGCTCATTCTGATGGAACACACCTTTACATGGCACCAGAGAAGCTTTACTATCAGAAAGTTTCTTCCAGCTCTGCTCAAAGAGCCATGGTTGTCAGTAATTGCTCTCTGAAACTGCTGCAGCAGCACGCAAAGGTAAAAACACATCCTCACACTCGGCCACTTCTCAAGTGTTTTGGCTGGAGCTCAGCAGTTTCATTTATGTCTGTTTATGTCTGTTGATGCAGAGCTGGGTGCATCAATTGACCGCTGGGCAGTCTTATTTTTATGACTTCATAAACGAGCTGCAGCCTCCCACAGGATTTATATGTTGGTATGTTTGTGTGTGCTTTCACAGGCCACGGGTCAGCCAAGCTGCAGCAGTTCCTATTTACTGTGTGATATATGCACACACGTGGAATATTTCTCTGTGTGGGTTGGTTTACAGTTTTCAAAACATCCTGTTTTATCTTTCAAGTGAAGTCCCAGCGCTGCCCGGAGCACCCTGGCATTGACTTTGATTTCCATGGCTCAATTCCAACAGCTTCCTTCGAGGAAAACAAGAGATCCACCATACACAGCATTCACAGAACAGGTGAAAGTCATATTTCTGTAAGACCCCCGAGACGTTCATTCCTACAAATAACAGGCAGAACTGGTGTTTTGTAAAAAGATATTAGGGCATGTATGAGGTGCAATGCAATGCTGGTCCTGTCTAAAATACCAGATACAAATTATAAAGTATGACTGAAAACAGATTTAGAAACATACTTTTATGTTGTTACATCAGGTATAGTGTAGACACTGTGACCGCTGAAAACCTCATCAAGGTCTTACCCAACCAGAAACACTGGATGACTGAGGAGGTGCAGTTACTGCTGAAAACCAGGAACACTGCCTTCAGGTCTGGGGACTGGGCTATTTACAGCTCAAGTTAACCAGAAGAGAGTGTTATGCCAGAAGCTGGGTGAATATGATTATTATTATTAATTATATTTTGGTATTATAATTTAAATAATAAGTCATTCAAACTCAAATATTAGCTATAACAAATATGATTCAAATGATGGTGATACTGGAGCTATAAGCTTGTAATGATTTATTCTACTAATGCATTTATTAATTAGCTGTTATGACTCAGTTATGCTGGAACAAAATGATCTGATCGGATTCTGACCACTCAGATTTATCCAGCAACGGTGATAACTCAACTTATAACTGCAATTAGAGTTTAAACCGTTACCCCTTTTATCACCAATCCAATGAAAATGTCTCTGTGTTGATATCGGATGCTAACTCCAAAAGGAAGGTAGCTCTGAATTCTGAATAACCATGCAACTGTGAATTGGAATGAACACAAACAGTTACTATTCTACAGTTGTTTTATTGAACCAAAGGCAATTCCCTGTTACAGTAATTCTCTGATTCAACAACCTTGGAACACTACTCACAACTAACTAAACATGCAAAATATATGTGGAAATAAAAGTCAAAAATGGATTAAAATGAGAGGTAGCAAATCTTAGTTCAACTCACAGTTGTTTAAACTTCACATTCAAGACGTCGGCATTTGACGTAGCAGCATTGACAGACAGAACATCTTTGAGAATCCCACTGGATGCTTTAACGTTTTCCAACAAGCTAGTTCAGCTGAGCTGGCTACCGTTCAGCTACACGACACCCTCCCAAGATGGCGACTATGATGACGTAGGACCTACAACCTTGCGTGATGCGTGAGGGGAGGTCCTAATGATGTAGTCAGCTTACGCTAATGTACCTCGCTCCGAGGGGGAGCGGCTGACTGGTGAGTTTGAAGAAAGACTGCGAACTAAGTTCTAACAAAGAGATTGAATCCGCTGATAAGAAAGGGAGCAAAGATAGAAACAAGGAGAGAGGGAAAAGAGGGAAAAGAGTTCAAGAAGCGACCCACGGCAGAGTCACTTATGAACCACAAAATCAGCACAGCCAAAATCACCTTCAAAATGCATGCACATACAACAGGAAAATATTCAACAGTTAAAAACACTCCGTCTTGGAGTAAACAGCAATTAAACTAAATTCCTAACACCTGCCCAGGCTCACCTAAATCATAAGGTGAAAAAAGAAATAAAAAGGGGAATCTTTCTTTACTCTGACGTTGATTCAGGAGTGAAGTCCCAGTCCCGAATCCGTGGGTGTCCTCAGGGATGGGCACAAATACATCAAAATGTATTTCCAAATAAAATACAAAATACCCACCTTATAAATGTATCAAAATAAACTACAAAATACAGCAGCCAAAAAATTTATCAAAATAAAATACCGTATTTTTGTATTTTCAAAATACTACAAAATGCTTCATTCTAAGTGCCTTTTTCTTCTATCCCTTCACTTGTACACTATCTAGAAAAACATGTGCTGACCCCTCATGTTAGACACCCCAATATAAACCTCTGCCCTGAGAAATGTTCAGTAACTCAAGAGGCCCTTCCTTAAGTATACTTATTTACTCTATTGGTGGAATAGATTGCCCACTATGAATCAGTGACAATAACTCAAAGACAAACAATCTAAATAGGCCGTGGGCCAGAATCTGTAGGGAGACTTTTCCTATGAACTGTCAGGGGGCAACTTTCTTCCACTTGGATAAGTTGCTACACATAGCAGTGATCTCAAAACACCAACGTTCCCAAGTTTTCACTTGCACATTAATAAGTTTAAGCCAATAAAAAAATTTAAACTGTAGCGCTCCGGTCCAAGAGGTCACGTGATTCGAGCCTTGCTGCTCAGCCAATCAGATCGCTGTATTGTCAGCTGTGCGAGTTCAACCAGTTCATCATGGCTGCATCTGTAAGGTGTTGTTTGCATCTGTTTCCAGATGAAGAAAGCCCAATAATAACATTTTCTGGCGCCAGTTGGCAGAGATCTTGATGATAAGGAAAAATAAATAGCCCAGTCCATCCATCCATCCATCCATCCATCCATCTATCCATCCATCCATTTTCTAACACGCTTATCCGCGCTGGGTTCGCGAGGTGCTGGTGCCGATCTCCAGCTGTCAATGGGCGAGACGCGGGGTATAAACTGGACAGGTCACCAGTCCATCGCAGGGCAGAAATAGTCCAGACTTTTGCCCAATTTACTGTGATATCACCAAGACCTGCTGCACAGGTGTCGTACCAAACGACTTATCCCCACCAGAATTTGTATCCCCTGCGTCGGGAGAGCATTCAGCTGGAAGAATGAATCCAGTCAACTCCGCCTCATTTCCAACCTATTAGGCGTGGAAATGAAGATGTTTTACTTTTCTTAATGAAATATAGCAATGGTGTCGTTACATTATCGTTCAGTTAGTGGGTTAAACTGAAAATGTAACACTTGTTAGTGCTGTCATAAAGGATTACTATGTCGATTAAAACTCGATTGATCACTCAATATAACACGTTGTGAGAAAGTAAACGGCTCTATGGTCATTTCCACATGTGTCACGTAAATATTAGCTTTATGTTATTAGATTGTGGCATGTCTGTCAGCTGAAACCACAAATCCACCTTCCTGAGTCCATCACAGCTGTCTGCTGGTTCGTCTTTTTTCTTTTTCTTTTTTGGTAGCTAAACTTGCATGGATGGATCATATAAAGCGGATTTCACGTGTGATCAAATGAACACTGAATAAAGCTACAGCCAAAATGATCAGATCTAATAAGATTTTAATTCAACCAAGAACCATATAGAAATATTAACCATATTAAGAAAACGAGATATGTCGCTTTTAAAAATATAAAAAAAAAATTAAGAGTTTTAAAAAAATCTATTTCATTTTATTATAATGTGATCTTTAAAAATATTTAGACTTCCCAACTCTGGAGGTTAAAAGTTTTATTGATTTCAAGCACTCTCCTGACGCAGGGGATCCAAATTCTGGCGGGAATAAGTCATTTGGCACGACACCTGTCGCCTGTGCTATCCTAGCGCAGCAGGTCTTGGTGATATCACAGTAAATTGGGCAAAAGTCTGGGCTATTTCTGCCCTGCGATGGACTGGTGACCTGTCCTGGTTGTACCCCGCCTCTCGCCCATTGACAGCTGGAGATAGACATCGGCACCCCTCGCGATCCCAGCGGGGATAAGCGTGTTAGAAAATGGATGGATGGATGGATGGATGGATGGATGGATGGACGGATGGATGGATGGATGGATGGACTGGGCTGTTTCTTTTTCCTCGCCATCAAGATCTCTGCCAACTGGCACCAGAAAATGTTATTATTGGGCTTTATTCGTCTGGAAACAGATGCAAACAACACCTTACGGACGCAGCCATGATGAACTGGTTGAACTCGCACAGCTGACAATACAGCGATCTGATTGGCTGAGCAGCAAAACTCGAATCATGTGACCTCTTGGACCGAAGCGCAAAATTTATATATTTTTTTCAGCTATAACTTATTAATGTGCAAGCGAAATCGTGGCAACATTGGTGTTTTTAGATCACTGCTATGTGTAGCAACTGATCCCAGTGGAAGAAAGTTGCCCCCTGACAGTTCATACGAAACTTCTTAAGGAGACGTCCTACAGATTCTGGCCCACGGACTAAAATGGATGATTTGTTTAGACTGGTACGCATTTTAACATTTTAAGTGATTTAACACCATAACTACCACAGTGCACAACCTTGATCAATGTAAATACCAAAAAAAGTAAAAAATAAAAAATCTGGTTGTTACATTAATACTGTAAAACATAAAAAAAGAAAGGCAAATTGCAAACTCAAGTGTTGCGATCTAAGTTTGTGAACTCAAGTTGTAAGCCTTGTGAGGTGTAACCTTGCCTTGTCTAAACTGTGGATCAAAAGAAGCGCTCTAGTTCTCATGTTCTGCCCTCTACTCGCCCAGATTCAACCATAATTTGTTACATTTGTTACGAATTTGGATGGACCCAAAAGACAACCCGAAAACAGGTCAGTGACGCTTTGATATTTTATTAAAAGAAGGGGTTGCACGGCCCTTGCTGCGAGCGACTCACGCTCGGCGGCTGGCAGCTCCTGGAGACGAGACGACAGGTTAGTGATCAGCAGAGCCAGATAGAAAGGTGAACTAGAAGCTGGATCACTAACCTGGTGGGGAGTGGGCTTGTCGGGGTTTCTTCTGGCCCCTGAGGGCGGCAGAGTCCGTGCAGGATTATCCAAGGTCCTTTGTCCGAGTCCAGTCCGGGTCCGATATCGTGAAGGCGATTGATTAGGCAGAGGTTTCCAAGGGCAAATCCGAAAGGGGGTTCCAGGTCCAGGTCCGCGTCAGAATCCAAAGAACAGGCAGTTTAGGGGGACAGGCAATCTCAGGTACTCACAGGCTGATAAGGTCGGTACACGGGTGAGCAATCCAAATGCAGAGACTGACAGGCAGAACTCAGGGCGGGCAGACAGGATCCGAAAAGGGCAGAGCTGGCTCAAAAAACAGGGCAAAAACAGGTCGGGCTTCAGACTGACAGACAGGTTATTCAGAATGCTGGAAGTTCTCACCGGGTTGGCTCGAGACGTTCTGGCACTGGAGGCTGAAAGGCAGGGAACCTTTATAGTGGAGAGGTGGAGCCGGAACAGGTGACGGCAATTAACAGCCCCAGTGCCAGGAACGTTACAGAGCCCCCCCCTCAAGGGCGAATTCCAGGCGCCCTGGGCTGGTCCGGACGGGCCCTGTGGAAGTCGCTAATTAGGGACTTGTCCAGGATGTTGCGGGAGGGAACCCACTGGCGTTCCTCCGGCCCGTAACCCTCCCAATCAATGAGGTACTGGGTACCCCGACCCCATATGCGAGACTTCAGAATCCTCTTTACAGTGAAGGCGGGAGAGCCATCAACAAGCCGGGTGGGAGGTAGGGGCGTGGAGGCGGGAAGCATGCTGGAGGTCTTGACCGGCTTGACCCGGGAAACATGGAACGTGGGATGGACCTTCATGGCCGGAGGCAAACGGAGGCGAACCGCCACAGGATTAACCACCTTGGTGATGGTGAAAGGGCCGATAAACCGGGGTGCCAGTTTTTTACTGTCGACCTTCAGGGGGAGGTCTCTAGTGGACAGCCAAACCCTGTCACCAACCTGGTACTGAGGGGCAGGACTCCGTCGACGGTTGGCTGCGCGGGCCTGATTACTGGAGGCAGCAAGAATGGCCTTCTTGGCCTTCCTCCAGGCGCGTTGGCACCTTATGGCCGAGAGACGAGCAGACGGGACCCTGGACATCACCTCTTCAGTGGCAAACACTGGCGGCTGGAAGCCATAAACCACGTAGAATGGGGAAAGACCAGTGGAGGAGGATGGTGTGGCATTAATGGCGTGCTCCACCCAGGGTAAATCTTGAGCCCATTTAGAGGGGTCAGACTGGCAGAAGATGCGAATCTTAGTCTCAACCTCTTGGTTCATTCTCTCAGACTGGCCATCCGTTTGAGGGTGGAAGCCTGAGGAGAGGTTTACAGAGATGCCAAGCATGGCGCAAAACTCCTGCCAATAACGGGCCACAAATTGTGGACCCCTGTCTGAGACAATATCGGAAGGCAGACCGTGGAGCCTGAACACCTCCTTGGCTAGGATCAATCCCATCTCCTTGGCTGAGGGGAGCTTAGGTAAAGGGACCAAATGAACCATCTTTGAAAAACGGTCTACAATAGTGAGGATAACAGTGTAGCCGTCAGAGGGCGGGAGGCCAGTAACAAAGTCCATCGAGAGGCTGGACCAAGGCCGGGAAGGAACAGGCAGGGGACGGAGCAGACCTGCTGGGGGACGACGGGATGCCTTAGCCTGGTTGCAGGGTGAGCAGGCGGAGACAAACTGGCTGACATCTGTGGTCAGGGAAGGCCACCAAAACTAGGAGCGGATGAGCTTAAGGGTCTTACTGATGCCGGGATGACCATATAAGCGGGAGCTGTGGCAAAAGTCGATGACCTTAGGTCTGAGGTGATGGGGGACGAATAACCTGTCCTTGGGGCAGGCCTTGGGTATCTGAGCAGACCCAAGAGACTCCCTTACCTCCCTCTCTAGCCCGAGGCGGGAGACAGCACACCTTACCGTGTCGGGTAAGATGAACCCCTGTTCTTGGTCAAGGTCGTTCTCTGAAGACTCGAACACCCGGGACAGAGCATCGGGCTTGCCATTCTTGGAACCGGGTCTGTAGGAGAGGGTGAAATCAAAACGGCCAAAAAACAACGCCCACCTGGCCTGTCTGGGGTTGAGCCTCTTGGCAGTTTTTAAGTATTCTAGGTTACGGTGGTCAGTCCAGACCAAAAACGGGAGCTTGGAGCCCTCGAGCCAGTGCCTCCATTCCTCGAGAGCCAACTTTACAGCCAAAAGTTCACGATTGCCCACATCATAGTTCTGTTCAGCTTTAGACAGCCTACGGGAAAAAAAAGCACAGGGGTGAATACGGCCGTCAGTGGATTCTTGGCTGAGGACCGCTCCAACCCCGGAACTTGAAGCATCCACCTCCACTATAAACTGCCTCTCAGGGTCAGGAGAAACAAGCACCGGGGCAGAGGTGAAAAGACCCTTTAGGCGCTTGAAGGCCTGGTCAGCCTGCTCGTTCCAAGCAAACCTAGTCTTGCTGGAGGTGAGTGCGTGAAGTGGGGAGGCAACTTGGCTGAAATCTCGAATGAACCTTCTGTAGAAATTGGAGAACCCCAGGAACCTCTGGAGCTGCTTTCGATCTACAGGCGTGGGCCATTCTGTGACGGCCCGGACCTTGGCCGGGTCCATTGAAATCTGACCGGGGGATAGGATAAAGCCGAGGAAGGAGGTTGATGATGAGTGAAACTCACATTTCTCAGCTTTAACATAAAGCTGGTTCTGGAGAAGCCGGAGAAGAACTGAGCGGACATGTTGTTTGTGGAGGGTTAGATCTTCAGAGTAGATGAGGATATCATCTAAGTAGACAAAAACGAAACGGCCAATCATATCCCTCAGAACATCATTCACCAAGTTCTGGAAAACCGCTGGGGCATTGGTTAGGCCAAAGGGCATCACCATATATTCATAATGGCCCGTTGGTGTGTTAAAAGCGGTCTTCCACTCATCTCCTTCCTTTATGCGGACCAAATGATAGGCATTGCGTAGGTCTAGCTTTGTAAACACCTTTGCTGCTTGGACCTGGTCAAACGCAGTGTTCATTAATGGGATGGGGTATCGGTTTTTAACCGAAATGCTATTGAGCCCCCTATAGTCAATGCAAGGGCGAAGGAAGCCGTCCTTCTTTCCGACAAAGAAAAACCCCGCCCCTGCAGGAGATGAGGAGGGGCGAATGATGCCGGCCCTTAGGGACTCATTAATGTAGTCCTGCATGGCTTGGGACTCGGGCGGTGATAACGAGTAAAGACGCCCTCTGGGCGGAACGGTTCCGGGTAATAAGTCAATGGCACAGTCAAAGGGACGATGAGGAGGAAGGCTCGTGGCCTTGGCCTTGTTAAAGACCTCCTTCAAATCATGGTAACAGGAAGGAACCTTGGACAGATCAGGGTAGTAATCAGTATCCTTACCCTCAGGAGAAATGGGTGGCTGAGCAGAAAGCAAACATGATTCAGAACAGGAGCCCGCCCAGCCCGTAACCTCTACCCGCCGCCAGTCAATATGAGGGTTGTGTCTTCGGAGCCATGTCGCGCCCAAAATCACTGGGACCTGCGGGGAGTCAATAATCATAAAAACCAACTTTTCTCTATGATTACCTCCCATAGTCAATTCCACAGGTTCTGTGATGAGGCGGGAGTGGTTCAATTCGTGACCATCCAGGGCAAGCACGCTGCGGGGGGAGGAGCCTTGAAGCAGAGGGATGTTCAATTTCCTGGCCAACGCCTCATCCATGAACTCAGTGTCCGCTCCAGAATCGACGAAAACGGATACCCTGTGGGACTTAGTAGGAGTGGTTAGAGTGGCCGGAAGTAACCGGTCGGAGGGGACAGAGAGTCTGGTGTAGCTCAGCAGGGACCCCTTACCCCCTACTGAGCTTGGTCTTTTACCGGACAGGAACGGGCTCGGTGACCAGTACCTCCACAGTAAAGGCAGAGGCCCAACTGTTGTCTGCGCTGGTGCTCCTCCTTGGACAGCCCCGCCTTTCCAATCTGCGTCGGCTCCGGTTCTGGGAGCTTAGGAGGAGCAGATGATGAAACAGGAGGAGCAGCAGAAAAACGAGGGTGAGTAGTAGAGACAGAGCGACGCTCCCTCCTTCGCTCCAGAAGACGGAGATCCACCCGTGTGACCAGCTCCTCGAGCTGTTTTAAAGATCTGGGATACTCCCGGGTGGATAGTTCATCCTTGATCTTGTCATTAAGACCATGAATAAAAACATCCATGAGGGCGAACTCATTCCATAAACTCTCTGCTGCCAGTAAATGAAAATCAATAATGTAGTCTGAGACGGACCTGTCCCCCTGTCTCAAGGATAAGAGCCCCCTAGAGGACTCCCTGCAGGGCAGCACGGGACTGAAAACTCGAGTCAGTTCTCTAGAGAAGTCACGATACGAGTGGCAAATACGTGCATCATTTTGCCACTCGGAGGTGCCCCATAATCTGGCTTTACCGGCCAACAGAGAGATTACATAGGCCACCTTCGACCGTTCAGAAGGGAAGGAGGACGGTTGCAGCTCGAAGTGAATTTCACATTGTGTCAAAAAAGCCCGGCAATGCTCCGGATCGCCGCTAAAAGAGCCTGGCGGGGTGAGACGCGGCTCAGGTACGGACGACGTAACCGGAAGTGACGGGCCGCTCGGAGGAACTGTTTGCGGAAGTGGAGGGGACGGGTTGGTCGGGTTGCGGAGATGATTGAGGATCTCCGAAACACCGGATTCTAGCTCTGAAATCGATTTTTCAACCCCCGCGCGCCACTGAGCCTCGGGTGAAGGATCCATTTTACTTTGGCCAGAACGTACTGTTACGAATTTGGATGGACCCAAAAGACAACCCGAAAACAGGTCAGTGACGCTTTGATATTTTATTAAAAGAAGGGGTTGCACGGCCCTTGCTGCGAGCGACTCACGCTCGGCGGCTGGCAGCTCCTGGAGACGAGACGACAGGTTAGTGATCAGCAGAGCCAGATAGAAAGGTGAACTAGAAGCTGGATCACTAACCTGGTGGGGAGTGGGCTTGTCTGGGTTTCTTCTGGCCCCTGAGGGCGGCAGAGTCCGTGCAGGATTATCCAAGGTCCTTTGTCCGAGTCCAGTCCGGGTCCGATATCGTGAAGGCGATTGATTAGGCAGAGGTTTCCAAGGGCAAATCCGAAAGGGGGTTCCAGGTCCAGGTCCGCGTCAGAATCCAAAGAACAGGCAGTTTAGGGGGACAGGCAATCTCAGGTACTCACAGGCTGATAAGGTCGGTACACGGGTGAGCAATCCAAATGCAGAGACTGACAGGCAGAACTCAGGGCGGGCAGACAGGATCCGAAAAGGGCAGAGCTGGCTCAAAAAACAGGGCAAAAACAGGTCGGGCTTCAGACTGACAGACAGGTTATTCAGAATGCTGGAAGTTCTCACCGGGTTGGCTCGAGACGTTCTGGCACTGGAGGCTGAAAGGCAGGGAACCTTTATAGTGGAGAGGTGGAGCCGGAACAGGTGACGGCAATTAACAGCCCCAGTGCCAGGAACGTTACAACATTACAATATTACTGTCTTTGAATTGTAAGGCATTACACTGCGTTTACATTACTTTCACCAAAATAACAGGAAATATGGATTTCTTCATGTGTTCAATGCAGCTCATTACACAGCAGGAGGTGATGTGGTATGGCATAATGACTGAGCTAGGCTTAAGGCTAACAAAAGAACAATATAATGGTTGCAGTTATGGCTCATGGGACAATGTAGGCCCCAACGGCCAAAGGTCACTCACAACTTAATCTAGTAAAATATAGCCATAGTGAAATTGTATGTTGACTTTAAATAGTTCTCATCATTGCTGGTTGCCTTTTCTTCCACTTACAGTTGTGTAGACTTGGCTAAGATCTTCGTCCGTAAAAGCAACATTTTAGTTATTCTCACTGCTTGAAATGAGAAGCATAGCCTAAGCATGTTAGATCTGTTGCATGAATGGCAGAGATAACTTAAATTCCATTTCTACAGTCATCTAAACAGGGCAATTAGATCCCAGGACCAGCATAGATTATTTTTTTTAATTCTTGGATAATCTTCTCTGGTGCCAATTAAGCATTTCTCAATTTTGGATTAAAAAGCAAAGTAACTTCAGTTACTGAGAATTGTACCAAGTAAAATATTACTGAAATTGTATTGGTAATGCCTTACATTACTGCATTACTGCAAAAAGCAATACATTACTGTAGCCTAATTAAATTACTTTTTACAGCATTACTCCCAACACTGATATTGTGTAGGCTACATACAGTCAACAGTAGAACATTATTTAGGTACATTTCTAATAAAAAGTTAATTAAAACGGCCAACACTAGTATGAGCCAAAACTAGCCTACTACAAGTGGCGGAGAAGGTCACCTGTGGTGCTGAAGCAGCAACATATTGACAATGAGATACAACAGTCCTATGTAGGCTATAGGCTAATTACATGAAACAAAAGGAAACCGTGTAACATAACAATAACTTTAAAAACGTGATTCTTTGAATGTTCACTGGTGAAATCAACAACAGTGAAACTAACACAGAGAGTTAGTTAGCAGCTAACATTCAAAAGTTAAATAGCCTAGCCTTACGAACACTGAACGTTACACTGAACAGGAACATGCAATAAAAACAGTGATTAATGGTTGAGAATAAATGAGTTACTGAAATAAACTAGGTAAATTTGGTTGTTCACCTTGCTTTGAAACCACTTCCTTGACTGGTCCAGACAAAGCACCAAGTAGAAGATACCTGACTCAATCTAATATGCAGCACCTGCGTTTTGTGTTGATCGAGCAATGTGCCCATAGCAAGTGTGAAACAGTGCCAAAATTCCCTAGTAGCCGAGAGTGGTATCACAGGGACTTGACTGCAAAGGTGCCACAGACACTATTCATGCTTTATAGATGGTTAGATGTCATCACAGACTGTGTCTCACAGAAAGTATTTTACAGTATTTTGAAAATACAAAAATACACAACACTGAAGTATTTTGATACAAAATACAAAGGCATTTTCATCATCTCAATAAAATACAAATTACAAAATAGTATTTTGTATTTAAAATACATATTTCAATTACTTGTATTAGAAATACTGCCCATCCCTGGGTGTCCTGAAGGCGTCTTGACGAACGCAGGTGCGTGCGGGCAACGGGAACGGGATGAGAAAGTTCCTTCGTCTCTCTCTCCGGGCTTCCAGACGCTTTGTTCGGCCAAACAAAAGCGTAGTGCTCTTTCGATCACCGGGAGATAACGGCTCTCAGTCCTTGATAAGAGGGGTTTAGAAGTACTTCTTTTTAATTCGACCTCCTGCTATAATTAATGCAGGGATGAGTTTGCTTTGGTAATCTTTGGTCCAGCAAAGAGTTATCGAGCACGTGGCGTGGGGGGGTAATCCCAATGGAGTGTAACAGCTGCGTGCCTTCTCGGACTGGCAGAACGCCAAGAAGAAGGCAGAATGCAGCGCGCCGCTGTGTTTTATAGTTATCACCATAGCAACCTTATCTCGGTCGGCGGCCATTTTGGGCCGTGTTGCATGATGGGAGTTGGTGGCCATTTTGACCACATTGCATCATGGGAAATGCAGTCTGTCACGCTCGAACTGGCGTTACAAGAGGCATCAGGACGGCAAGACCTAACTACAGGAAGAGGACAGAGAACCATCTAGAGAGCATCAACAGTAGGCAGGTGTGGCAGGGAATTCAGAACTTCACCAACTGCCAGTGAGGTACTGGAGCTCCACCGGGCTGTGTTCTCAGCCTCCTGCTCTATACCCTGTATGCACATGACTGCACCTCTGTCCACCGCAGTAACACCATTGTCAAATTTGCTGATGAACCACAGTGGTAGGGCTCATCTTGGAGTGCAAGTCTGCCTACAGAAGGGAAAGAGAACCAGCTATCAGCAGGGAAAACAATCTGCTCCTCAGCACTTCTAAGACTAAAGTGCACATAATAGAAGGATGAAAAAATGGAAACATTGGAGGAGGCTGTGGTAAGGGTAGCTGACTTCCACTTCCTGGATATCCACATTGAACAGGGCTTAACATGGAGCATAAGCACCCTGACTTGTCAAAAAGGCACAGCAAAGACTAGACCTCCTCAGGGTACTCAGGAAGAATAACATCAAGCAGAAACTGCTGGTGTCGTTCTACAGGTGCTCAATGGAGAGCATATTAAAGGTGCCATCACAGTAGAAACCATTTCATCAAAGATTCAAAGATTTTTTATTGTCACCGTGTGTTACTGTGGTGACATTTCTTTTTGGTGTAGTTGATATTGTTGCATATGTTAATCATCCAAAGAATTTCATAAAAGAATAACGTTATGTTGTTGTTTTGTCAGGCCAGATGTCTCTCCCAAATAAAAGGGTTGGTTGCGATAACAAAATCCAAAAACCCTGGTTTTTGGATTTTGTTAATAAATATTCTTTTACCTAACCTCTGCTTGTCTGGCTGAATACTGGGTCCATCTGTCCCTGTTCATGACAATTACAGAGCAATCAAAGTGGCAGGTCAGTGCCACAGCCTCAAACTATTCATGACTGAGAGGAAGACATAAAGAAGTGGCCTCATATAACGGACGAGGAAATGTTTAACCATTTTGTGTTGTCACTTGGGGCGGACGGCTCTGCATTGCGAGTGTACAGAGCCAAACCTCCGCAGTGGAAAGGTTGGCACAGAGTTAATAAATAGCAGCATGGATAACCTGGTATTCATGGAGGCTGATGGCCAAAGCAAGTCCGATGTTCACTCTGCTGGATCCTGACTACATCACCCGGCTCTACTGAGACGACCGGAGGCTCTGGTGCTGCGGCTCCAGGGGAAGTCCTGCAGTCATGCAGCGCCGATCTTATGGACGGTAGGCTAATGAATCGTCTGATTCAAAAGAATACTGGCTGTTGCCTCGTTGTGATTAGATTGCTGGTCAGTTAATGTTACAAAGATAGCAGTGCTAAATGTTTGGGATTGAACTGATGTTATAATTGGATATCAAAACATTCAGACTGGCTTGAATGAGTTTGAAACTGTACCAATCTGATGTGTGGTCTCAAAGCTCTTAATGCAGTTAGCTTTAGAATGAAGCTGTAACTTCATTTCTAGTATATATGTTAGGGTATCAGGGTTAAAGAGCTAATGAAAATATTGGCTTTAAAGCATTTGTGAAATAATATCTGGTGTATGTATAACGTTTTTATTTTCTAATTAACAGATTGTGCATCTTTTCAAGATAAGTGAAAGTCTGATCTCTCGTTCATTGATACTGCTTAAGGTCATTCAAGTTTTGGTAATATTCTGTCAGCACACCACCTCTTCCTGTCTGTAAAGGTAAGCACACATTTCTAATCCATAACAGTCTAATCTTTAATGGCAATTTGGATGTATATCAGTAAGGTAAGTAGAAAAATATGAATAGTTTATAGTTATCACTATATATACTATCTGTCAGGATGCAGCCTGAAGACATTTCCTGCCTCCTCCCTTCCCTGTGCAGTCCTGATTGGCAGCACCTGTCAGGCTGCAATCACCCCAGAACTGTTTCCACCTGCTCACACCTCTTTATAAACTCACCTTTGTCTGTTCTTTTTTGCCGGCTCGTAATGCTCAGTAACTCCAACGCCATGCCTGTCTGCTCCTGTCCTCCCGTCTTGGCTCCCGTTTTGGTTCTCATCTGGTCAGTTTAGGTTATGTTGCTGCGCTGCTAGTTTCCGTTCCTGTGTTCCAGGGGTCCGTTCTTCGTACGTTGCTTAAAACATCCGAGATCAAATGACACATCCAAGATGATTTCATCCAGCTAAACATGATCCGGCTAATTGGGTTCTTCGAACACACCTGTTGTTTACGATTAGTATGGCTGGATTGAGTTATCTGAGACAACTGCGTGTTCATGCGTTTGTTTAAAAGGGGAAATGTATCGATAGTAGAAACATTGATCAGCAACGCTGCTATTGGCTGTTCAGCATGGCCAAAGAACGCCCACAGTTTTTCTCCCAAGCAGAACAAGAGCTTGGAAGGTTATGCCGAATTTGAGTCATTAATTAAAACACCTCAAAATCTGTTAAAGCCAGGAGAGAGGGCTGGCAAAAAGCAGCAGACAAATTAATGCGTAAATACTGTCCATGGTAGATGTTTCTATCACTTTCTACAGTATGAAATTTTGCATTTTAATAATCTCATATTTACTTTGTTCTTTTATGTCAGAGCCTCCACAGGACCCACTAGAACATGGGGACAAGTAAAAGTGAAATACAAGAATATTCTACAAAATGGTAGCCTTTAATTATTATACTTTATTTTAAAAAGGCACTTGTTATGTCAAGAGATTCAAATTTCAGTGTCATTCCTTAGACACGGGAAGTAAAGGACATGTGCAAACTGGGATTTTTAACAAAAAAAAATCTTTATCCATAAAAAATGAAAATTTTCCTTTTCCAAGTCATCCACAGTTTACACAGTAAAACTGTATTGCTCCGTGGCTAGATAATCCATCCATAGTTTTTTCTAATACAATATACGGCTGGACAGGAAGCAAGCCTTTCAAAGTAAACTAAACTTCACAATAAAATGGCCCGAACAAATCTTCTTACTGGATAGGATAAAAATAAAAAGCAAACCATCATACAAATAACTTAAATATTTTAGATTTATGGCTCCAACGCCACTTTTTCCTCTTTAAAAGCCACTGTTAAATGATGTGTTTGTCTGTTTATAACAGCCACCAAGAAAATCTCTCTACAATTACACTGTCGCGCTGCGCTAAAGGATCCTGTCTATTGCGCAATACGCGATTAATTCGAAAAACTCTGCAAATTATTCTTGCACCTTCCGCAACAGGTTGCAGTCGTAAAAATGGACATGGCTACGGCAGACTTCCCTATCTCCTCCGCTTATACAGCCGTGATCTAATGTTGTTTACATGAAATAAGCCTGCTCTCGAGCAGGCTTAAGCTGGCGCACATGTTGCTATGACAACAAGTGCAGGATGTCTTTCGAAGAACCAAACGATCCAAGATCATGCCAAATCGTCAACAATGAAATCCTGCTAACTGAGTTAGCGACGTATGAAGAACGGACCCCTGGTCTCTGGTCCTCACTCCCAATCCTGCAACAGCGCAGCACCTCCGTTTCATGGACAATCACTCCGCTCTGTACCTGCCAGCCAGCTCCTGCATCCTTCATCTCCGCCTGGTAAAAGACTCTGGTTCATCATGTCATCGTCATCCACTCTTACAATAAACTCCCTAAAGACCAGCTCTGTGTGTGCGTGCTATGTCCGGGTTCATCCAAAGACAAATCATGACAGTATCCATATTTTTTACTTACCTTCCTGATATTTGTTAATGTCATATTTTTATATAAAAAAGACACCAAGGACTGTACTATAAATAAAGAATGACTTTAATTTTGTTAAAAGGTGCAGTTTGCCGTGGTCTGACTGGATTGTTTCATATTCTGGGTTTTGTTTTGTTTTATGTTTATTTGATTTAGTCAGTATACTTTTCTGTCTTGGCTTCTGTCTTGTTTGGTTTCTATTATAGCTTGTGTATTTTAGTTTACCCTGGCATATTATTTAGTTTTAGTCTTAGTGGTTATTTATGTTCTTAATCCTGTCTTAGTAGTAGTTCTGGTTTTTCATAATGTGCTCTGTTAGTTTCTGCTTTATTTTCTATCTTAGGTTTGGTCCTTATGTTATTCTGGTTCTGTATTTACCTTGTTTAGATTCTGTTCCCTTCCACTGGTCCTGTCAGCTCCCTCAGTAACTCCCCCGTCCTTGATCACTTCCACCTGTTCTGATTAATTAGTTGTTCACTCTGCTCACCTGTTCATCTGCCTATTTATACCTGCCTCAGTTCTCTGCTCCCTGCCAGAACGGCACACGTTTCGTTTCCCCGCTCACATGTCCTCCGGTAAGAGCTCGCCAGCATTTCTGTATTTTGCCTGTCAACCTCATTACCTGATCCGATTCTGATCTTCTGTTTTTTGAGTTTGCCTGCTCCCTGTTCATGTTTTTTTGGTTTTGCTTGGATGACTGCTCGGAACTCCGCACTGGACAATTTTCTGTATACCTGCCTGATTCACTTTCATCATCTCCTCCAGTAAATCCTGTTAATCATACTTTTTAGTGTCTGGCTGAATACCGGGTTCGTCTGATCTCAAATCGTTACAGTTTGTCCTGAACAGATGAGCAGCGCCATCCCCAAAAGGCTGAATGATGGCTGTTTCCTGCACCACAAAGAATTAGATGGCCTACAAATATGCTATAAGTGAAATGTTTAAACTTAACAATGTTTTACCATTTTAAAAGTGAAATGTAATTACATTTAATGTAAAGAAATTGCCTAAATTAATAAATGTAATAAATGAAATATTGTATCTTCTTGCCAGTTTATGTACATAGTATTCACTTTAGGTTGTTACATGTGCTTAGGACAACATCCACTTGATCAAAGTATTAATAAATGCAAATTAAATTACCATGTCAAATTGATTGTGAAATTAAATAGTACACATTTTAGTTGGACACAATTTTGTATATGTAAACATCTGAATAGTCTGAAAATAAGGCTATACAATCCTTGAAAAGTTATTAAAAATGAATTCCAAAATGTAAAACCGCTAAGCAAAGAAATATTAAAAAGCACAGATCCAAAACACATTCTAGTGTATTATAATTCCACTGATTAACAGTAGAATATAACTAATCGGGATCTTTTTGACATGTAAACTTCTCCGCTCAATCAGCATCTTCGTGGATGATTCCCCCTGCATGTTCACAGGGGCTGCACAGATTCGAAAGATTTTGTCCATTTTTATATACCAAGTTAATGGTTACAGTCTGGGAGATTATTGTGAAAACTCTGAGCCTCCTGATAACTCTTTCCACATGTATGTGGACATCTGCAATCCTTGTGGCAGTTAAACCCTCATTAGACAACCGTCCTCCTTTTATGGGTGAATGCTGGTAGAACAAGGTTAAATCTCCTCTCAAACAGCAGCTCTCTGATGGTAAAGTCTCTGTATGCCGTCACTTCATTGCCAGGACGAAGATACTCCAGGAAACCAGCCTTTTCCCTGCCACATACATTCTTTTTCTTCTTCTTTTCTCCTAGGTGTGATCATCAGTGCCTGTAGTGTCAACATTTTTATTCCTCTGCATCACAGTGGTTGTCATCTGTCAAACACAAGACCACAATCAGTTTAGCAGACAGCATTAAACATATCAATACTACTTAAAACCATGTTAACACCAAGCTAATAGAGCAACACCTGTATCATTACTCATTCAAATATTCATATCAAACACATTCCTTCCAGTTTTTACAAACACCCTGAGTTAGTATCTGGGATGCCATTTGTAAGGTTACACAGTCAAGATATAACAGCAATTCAATTCAATTCAATTCAATTTTATTTATATAGCGCCAAATCATGAAACATGTCATCTCAAGGCACTTTACACAATCAAGTTCAATCATATTATACAGATTGGGTCAGATTATACAGATTGGTCAAAATGTCCTATATAAGGAAACCAGTTGATTGCATCAAAGTCCCGACAAGCAGCATTCACTCCTGGGGAACCGTAGAGCCACAGGGAGAGTCGTCTGCATTGTACATGGCTTTGCTGCAATCCCTCATACTGAGCAAGCATGAAGCGACAGTGGGAAGAAAAACCACCCATTAACGGGAAAAAAAAACCTCCGGCAGAACCGGGCTCAGTATGAACGGTCATCTGCCCCGACCGACTGGGGTTACAGAAGACAGAGCAGAGACACAACAAGAGAGACAAAAAAGCACAGAAGCACACATTGATCTAGTAATCTGTTCTACATTAGATGGTAGTAACAGGTGAGCCGTCTTCTCTGGATGATGTCAAAGTTAACAGAACGCCAGACCAGGTGTACCTACTATGAAGAAAAAGAGAGAGAGCAAAAAGTTAAAAGCTGAAATGACGACAGTCATTTCAATGTAATACAATGCAAAACTGGAGAACCGTAGAATGAAGAACAGTAGAAATCAGTAGAGTGAGAAAATTAGACCCTGATGTCCTCCAGCAGCCTAGGCCTATCACAGCACAACTATAGAGATAGCTCAGGGTAACATGAGCCACTCTACCTATAAGCTTTGTCAAAAAGGAAAGTTTTAAGATTAGTCTTAAAAATAGATAGGGTGTCTGCCTCACGGACCAAAACTGGGAGTTGGTTCCACAGGAGAGGAGCCTGATAGCTAAAGGATCTGCCTCCCATTCTACTTTTAGAGACTCTAGGAACCACCAGCAGACCTGCAGTCTGAGAGCGAAGTGCTCTGTTAGGAACATACGGGGTAATCAGAGCTCTGATATATGATGGAGCTTGGTTATTAAGGGCTTTATACGTTAGAAGAAGAATTTTAAATTCTATTCTTGATTTAACAGGAAGCCAATGAAGGGAAGCTAAAATTGGAGAAATATGATCCCTCTTGTTGATTTTCATCAGGACTCTTGCCGCAGCATTTTGGATCAGCTGAAGACTTCGAACTGTATTTACAATAGTCCAGCCTTGAAGTAACAAATGCATGGACTAGTTTTTCAGCATCACCCCTGGACAGAATGTTTCTAATTTTGGCGATATTCCGGAGGTGAAAAAAGGAAACTCTGGAAACCTGTTTAATATGGGATTTAAATGACATGTCTTGGTCGAAAACAACACCAAGGTTTTTAACTTTATTACCAGAGGCCAAGTTAATGCCATCCAGATTAAGTGATTGATTAAGAAGTTTATTTTTTGAGGACTCTGGCCCAAAGATTACAACTTCTGTCTTGTCAGAATTTAAATGCAGGAAATTTAAAGTCATCCAGCTTTTGATGTCATCAAGACATGACTGCAGTCGAAGTAACTGATTGGATTCATCAGGATTTATGGATAAATATAGCTGAGTGTCATCAGCATAACAGTGGAAATTAATCCCATGCTGTCTGATAATTTTGCCAACCGGAAGCATATATATAGTAAATAGAATTGGTCCAAGGACTGACCCCTGTGGTACTCCACAGGTGACCCTAGAGTTTGAAGAAGATTTATTATTAACATGAACAAACTGGAATCTGTCCGACAGATAAGATTTAAACCAGCCTAATGCTTTTCCCTTAATCCCTACAGTATGCTCAAGTCTTTGTAGGAGAATATTGTGATCAACTGTGTCAAATGCAGCACTGAGATCTAACAGGACAAGTATAGACACAAGTCCATTATCTGAGGCCATGAGAATATCATTGGTGACCTTCACCAGAGCTGTTTCAGTGCTATGATGAGCTCTAAAGCCTGACTGAAACTCCTCAAGTAGGTCATTACTTTGTAAATGTTCACAAAGTTGATTAGCAACTACTTTCTCAAGAATTTTAGATAAGAAAAGAAGATTAGATATAGGTCTGTAGTTTACTAGCTCATCTTGATCAAGAGAAGGTTTCTTAAGTAAAGGTTTAATAACAGCTACTTTAAAAGCCTGTGGTACATATCCATTTACTAAGGATAGATTAATCATGTCTAAAATAGGACCACTGATCAGAGGGAATACCTGCTTAAACAACTTGGTTGGGATTGGGTCTAACATACAGGTAGAAGGTTTAGATGAAGCTAATATTCTAGATAGCTCAGAAAGCTCTACTGCTTTTAAACAGTTCAGACACTGCGCAGGTTCTAAGGATTCCTCCAATGCTGCCTCACTTACTGAGGACGAGGTAATCATGTTTGGGAGGATGCCAATTATTTTATTTTTAATGGAATCAATTTTATTTATGAAGAATCCCATAAAATCATTACTGCTAAGAGCTAAGGGGATGGCTGGATCAACAGAGCTGTGGCTCTGGGTAAGTTTGGCAACTGTATTGAAGAGAAATCTAGGATTATTCTTATTCTCCTCAATTAATGATGAAAAATATGCTGCTCTAACTCTGCGAATGGTCTTGTTATACAACAATAGACTGTCCCTCCAGATTAGGTAGGATTCCTCTTGGTGTGTAGAGCGCCATTTTCTCTCCAATTTCCTAACATTGTGCTTCAAGGAATGCAGCTCTGAATTAAACCAAGGAGCCAGCTTCCTGTGAATAATCACCTTCTTTTTCAAGGGAGCTACATTGTCTAATGCAGAACACAATGACAAAGTCATACCGTTTACAAAGACATCTATTTGTGAATTGGAAGAAACAACATTGCTGCCATCTACAGGGCATTTCTGCAATACGGAGGATATTTAAAAGGGGACAGACTCTTTAAGTTTTGATACAGCATTATCCGATAAAGATCTACTATAATGGAACCCTCTTTTGGGGGTGGAGAACTCCGTTAGATTAAACTCAAATGTTATTAAAAAATGATCAGATAGGACAGGGTTGTGAGGAAATACTGGTAATTCTTCACAATCAATGCCATATGTCAGCACAAGGTCTAAAGTATGGAGCCAAGAGTGCGTCGGTTTATGCACATTTTGAGCAAAACCAATTGAATCTAGGATAGTTTTAAAGGCTACACTAAGGTTATCACATTCTGTGTCAACATGGATGTTAAAATCACCCACTATAATAACCTTATCAGTATTTAATACCAAATCAGATAAGAAATCTGACAACTCATCCAAAAACTGAGTATAAGGGCCTGGTGGACGATACAAAACAACAAACAGAAGAGGTTTTATTGCTTTGCAGTTTGGATGAGGGAAACTGAGGGTTAAATGTTCAAAAGAACTGTAGTTATTAATTGGCCTGGGACTAATTAATAAATCAGACTGAAAGATGGCTGCCACTCCTCCTCCTCTTCCCACAGATCTGGGAATGTGGAAATTTGAATAATTGGAGGGAGTTGACTCATTTATACTAACGTAGTCCTCTTGTAGCCAGGTTTCTGTGAGACAAAACAAATCAATCTGATTATCAGAAATCAATTCATTAACTAACAAAGTCTTTGGAGGGAGAGACCTTATATTTAATAGACCACACTTAATTCTTTTATTTTTTGGTTCAAGGTGAACCGTATTGATTTTTATTAGGTTTTTATGATTTGTTACTTTTAGATAAGTTTTTGATCTGTTAAGTTTTGGCCGTGAGAAAGACACCGTCTCAATAGGATAATGGGTGGGTAACAGTACAGAAGCTGCAGAGAGGTATGTTAAACTACGGCTCTGCTTCCTGGTCTGGACCCTGGGTTGTCAGCATTTAGGAGAACTAATAAATCCGGCCAGATTTCTAGAAAGAAGAGCTGCACCATCCAAAGTGGGATGGATGCCGTCTCTCCGGATCAGACCAGCAATATTTCAATCTGAAAAACTCACACGGAAAGAAGAGACAATTAGAAGAATTTATTGATACAAGACTGTGGCGCTCAGACCTCGGCAGGAAACATTCACGCTGAATTATACTTCAATATGCATAAGCCGGTGTATGAGAATAGGGATGTTCCCCCCAGGCCTGAAACTGGTGGTGGAGTGGAGATAGATTAAGTTGGATCAGTCCATAGAGCTGGTTTGCGGGATGATCTACTTGAGCTGAATTGGTGAGATCCAGTAGACTGCGTGAGCTGATACCAATGCTTCACTCGGGGACCCGAAAGATAGATGTCCAACTTGGATAAACACAGTTTTGCATGAACTGTCCATGATGAGCAAGCATGAAGCGACTGTGGAAAGGAAAAACTCCCCTTTGGGAAGAAACCTCTGGCAGAACCAGGCTCAACATGGCGGTCTTCTGCCAGACCGATTGACATGAGACAGGGAATTCCGTAAGAGTCCGGGAGGAATTACACTCTGATAGGGACGAGGTTGAAGGAGCACCATAGGAAGCCGGACGGAGCTTGGCTACGATCAGGGCCGGCGATTGCTATAGGCAAGCTAGGCAATTGCCTAGGGCGACAAATGTGTTGTTGGCGCCCTCTAGCGTCGCCCTTAGGCTTACTTCCCATTAATCATAGAATTAGAAAAAAAAGTGAATTAAAACATGTTTATTAAATATATGACCATCCTATGACGCCCCCTCAGCCACACGTTTTCTTGTCAACCTCATTATTACATTGAATAGCGTACTGCGCACGGAGGGGAGAGGGGAAAGACGATACCCACCGGTGACCGCCCGGCCCACACCCCCCGCGAGCGGAGGCATACGGAAACGGGCGGCCAGCGCGTCGCACGGACCGGAACGCTCGCCCTCACCAACCCCTCCGCGAGCCGACGTCCGGGCCCTGCGGGTCAGGATGTTATTTCGGGTTGAACTATTGTGAAGGCCGACCACACAAGTGTACCCAGCGCACACATTTCTCCTTGGCAGTCTTGAATTTCGGGAAATTAATGAAGAAAATATCCTTCATATGCGGCCTATCAGCGTACCTCTAGTCGCTGTTGCACGTTCCATAACAACAATGTTTAAAAACCATGGTTAGGAGACGTCTTAGACTTGGAAAAAGCAGTCGTTTTACAGAGTAAAACCAAGGGTAACTACAGCTCTTTTACAGCGAAAGAGCGGAGGACAACGCAAGTTTGTGCTACCACGTACCACGTGATATGACGTCACGTTCTAAAAATAGCTCGCTCGCAGAACGCCATTGATGATTATTATTGTCGATCAAAGCGAAACCCTCAGCAACACTTTGAACCATGGTGACCATAAAGATATTGCCGGGAGGGAACTGGCACTTGAGTTGAAAAATTTCCCAGTGTTGCCAAAAGCTGGCATGACGACAATGGAAATTCTGACTTACTTGAAGGAGAAGAAACTTGAAGAAGTTTTTCCAAATATGTGGGTGGCCCTAAGAATTGCTGTCACACTACCTGTGACAGTAGCGTCTGCTGAAAGAAGCTTCTCTAAATTAAAACTACTTAAGACCTACCTGAGGTCAACGATGAGTCAGGAACGCCTCAACGGGCTTGCACTGATGAGCATCAACCAAGAGGTCTCAAATAAAATATTATTTGATGATACCATCAACGAATTTGCCATTAGGAAGTCCAGACGAGTCAAATTTTAATGCTGCATCAATTTTGAAGGTGAATAGAAATACCTGAAACAACTGTTCATCTTTTACTGACGCCTTACCGTCACTTCCTGTTTGCGGTAAGGCGAATTCCTGTTTTCACTGCGTGAGCAACGGTTTGTTGCTCCAGATTCTCTTGCTTTTATCTTTAATCTCTTTGCTGTAACATCTGTTTCTAACACATAAGCACTTTTAAAACATTTTCTGTTGCTGCACATCACGCTTGGGAACTCCTCGTGTTTCACGGTTTGCTCTCTTGGCGTGGTAGAAGGGCGCTAGCCTAGCTTTAGCCTAGCCTAGCTTTAGCTCCACTATGGCTTCCTCTCCTACTATTACTTCAATTCAATTCAATTTTATTTATATAGCGCCAAATCATGAAACATGTCATCTCAAGGCACTTTACAAAATCAAGTTCAATCATATTATACAGATTGGGTCAGATTATACAGATTGGTCAAAATGTCCTATATAAGGAAACCAGTTGATTGCATCAAAGTCCCGACAAGCAGCATTCACTCCTGGGGAACCGTAGAGCCACAGGGAGAGTCGTCTGCATTGTACATGGCTTTGCTGCAATCCCTCATACTGAGCAAGCATGAAGCGACATGCTTCTCCGTCTCTTACTAAGTCTCCCCTTATCTCCTGCTCTCTGTGTCAGATGTTTAGCTATTCCTCTGCCTCCTTTAGTGATAATGGTACTTGTAATAAATGTAGTGTTTTTGTAGCTTTGGAGGCGAGGGTGTCTAACAAATTTTTCCCACTCAGCGACACACCCGCTGAGAAGCCGACTCTGGTGATTGGGAGCTCAATAGTCAGAAACGTGGCACTAGAGACACCAGGGACCATAGTTAAATGCCTGCCAGGGGCCAGAACGGGCGACATAGAATCTTACCTAAAACTGCTGGCTAAGGATAAGCGTAAATACAGTAAGATTTTTATTCACGCTGGCGGTAATGACACCCGGTCACGCCGATCGGAGGTCACTAAAGTTGGTGTTGCTTCGGTGTGTGAGTTTGCTAAAACAATGTCGGACTCCGTAATTTTCTCTGGTCCCCTGCCTGATCTGACCAGTGATGACATGTTTAGCCGCATGTCATCATTCAACCGCTGGTTGTCTAGGTGGTGTCCTGAAAACGACGTGGGCTACATTGATAACTGGCGAACTTTCTGGGGAAAACCTGGTCTGATCCGGAGAGACGGCATCCATCCCACTTTGGATGGTGCAGCTCTTCTTTCTAGAAATCTGGCCGGATTTATTAGTTCTCCTAAATGCTGACAACCCAGGGTCCAGACCAGGAAGCAGAGCCGTAGTTTAACACACCTCTCTGCAGCTTCTGTACTGTTACCCACCCATTACCCTATTGAGACGGTGTCTTTCCCACGGCCAAAACTTAACAGATCAAAAACTGATCTAAAGGGAACAAATCATAAAAATCTAATAAAAATCCATACGGATCACTTTGAACCTAAAAATAAAACAATTAAATGTGGTCTATTAAATATAAGGTCTCTCCCTCCAAAGACTTTGTTAGTTAACAAATTGATTTCTGATAAACAGATTGATTTGTTTTGTCTCACAGAAACCTGGCTACAAGAGGACTACGTTAGTATAAATGAGTCAACTCCCTCCAATTATTCAAATTTCCACATTCCCAGATCTGTGGGAAGAGGAGGAGGAGTGGCAGCCATCTTTCAGTCTGATTTATTAATTAGTCCCAGGCCAATTAATAACTACAGTTCTTTTGAACATTTAACCCTCAGTTTCCCTCATCCAAACTGCAAAGCAATAAAACCTCTTCTGTTTGTTGTTTTGTATCGTCCACCAGGCCCTTATACTCAGTTTTTGGATGAGTTGTCAGATTTCTTATCTGATTTGGTGTTAAATACTGATAAGGTTATTATAGTGGGTGATTTTAACATCCATGTTGACACAGAATGTGATAACCTTAGTGTAGCCTTTAAAACTATCCTAGATTCAATTGGTTTTGCTCAAAATGTGCATAAACCGACGCACTCTTGGCTCCATACTTTAGACCTTGTGCTGACATATAGCATTGATTGTGAAGAATTAACAGTATTTCCTCACAACCCTGTCCTATCTGATCATTTTTTAATAACATTTGAGTTTAATCTAACTGAGTTCTCCACCCCCAAAAGAGGGTTCCATTATAGTAGATCTTTATCGGATAATGCTGTATCAAAACTTAAAGAGTCTGTCCCCTTTTTAATATCCTCCGTATTGCAGAAATGCCCTGTAGATGGCAGCAATGTTGTTTCTTCCAATTCACAAATAGATGTCTTTGTAAACGGTATGACTTTGTCATTGCGTTCTGCATTAGACAATGTAGCTCCCTTGAAAAAGAAGGTGATTATTCACAGGAAGCTGGCTCCTTGGTTTAATTCAGAGCTGCATTCCTTGAAGCACAATGTTAGGAAATTGGAGAGAAAATGGCGCTCTACACACCAAGAGGAATCCTACCTAATCTGGAGGGACAGTCTATTGTTGTATAACAAGACCATTCGCAGAGTTAGAGCAGCATATTTTTCATCATTAATTGAGGAGAATAAGAATAATCCTAGATTTCTCTTCAATACAGTTGCCAAACTTACCCAGAGCCACAGCTCTGTTGATCCAGCCATCCCCTTAGCTCTTAGCAGTAATGATTTTATGGGATTCTTCATAAATAAAATTGATTCCATTAAAAATAAAATAATTGGCATCCTCCCAAACATGATTACCTCGTCCTCAGTAAGTGAGGCAGCATTGGAGGAATCCTTAGAACCTGCGCAGTGTCTGAACTGTTTAAAAGCAGTAGAGCTTTCTGAGCTATCTAGAATATTAGCTTCATCTAAACCTTCTACCTGTATGTTAGACCCAATCCCAACCAAGTTGTTTAAGGAGGTATTCCCTCTGATCAGTGGTCCTATTTTAGACATGATTAATCTATCCTTAGTAAATGGATATGTACCACAGGCTTTTAAAGTAGCTGTTATTAAACCTTTACTTAAGAAACCTTCTCTTGATCAAGATGAGCTAGTAAACTACAGACCTATATCTAATCTTCTTTTCTTATCTAAAATTCTTGAGAAAGTAGTTGCTAATCAACTTTGTGAACATTTACAAAGTAATGACCTACTTGAGGAGTTTCAGTCAGGCTTTAGAGCTCATCATAGCACTGAAACAGCTCTGGTGAAGGTCACCAATGATATTCTCATGGCCTCAGATAATGGACTTGTGTCTATACTTGTCCTGTTAGATCTCAGTGCTGCATTTGATACAGTTGATCACAATATTCTCCTACAAAGACTTGAGCATACTGTAGGGATTAAGGGAAAAGCATTAGGCTGGTTTAAATCTTATCTGTCGGACAGATTCCAGTTTGTTCATGTTAATAATAAATCTTCTTCAAACTCTAGGGTCACCTGTGGAGTACCACAGGGTTCAGTCCTTGGACCAATTCTATTTACTATATATATGCTTCCGGTTGGCAAAATTATCAGACAGCATGGGATTAATTTCCACTGTTATGCTGATGACACTCAGCTATATTTATCCATAAATCCTGATGAATCCAATCAGTTACTTCGACTGCAGTCATGTCTTGATGACATCAAAAGCTGGATGACTTTAAATTTCCTGCATTTAAATTCTGACAAGACAGAAGTTGTAATCTTTGGGCCAGAGTCCTCAAAAAATAAACTTCTTAATCAATCACTTAATCTGGATGGCATTAACTTGGCCTCTGGTAATAAAGTTAAAAACCTTGGTGTTGTTTTCGACCAAGACATGTCATTTAAATCCCATATTAAACAGGTTTCCAGAGTTTCCTTTTTTCACCTCCGGAATATCGCCAAAATTAGAAACATTCTGTCCAGGGGTGATGCTGAAAAACTAGTCCATGCATTTGTTACTTCAAGGCTGGACTATTGTAATTCTTTACTATCAGGAAGTCCACAAAATGCAGTTCAAAGTCTTCAGCTGATCCAAAATGCTGCGGCAAGAGTCCTGATGAAAATCAACAAGAGGGATCATATTTCTCCAATTTTAGCTTCCCTTCATTGGCTTCCTGTTAAATCAAGAATAGAATTTAAAATCCTTCTTCTAACGTATAAAGCCCTTAATAACCAAGCTCCATCATATATCAGAGCTCTGATTACCCCGTATGTTCCTAACAGAGCACTTCGCTCTCAGACTGCAGGTCTGCTGGTGGTTCCTAGAGTCTCTAAAAGTAGAATGGGAGGCAGATCCTTTAGCTATCAGGCTCCTCTCCTGTGGAACCAACTCCCAGTTTTGGTCCGTGAGGCAGACACCCTATCTATTTTTAAGACTAATCTTAAAACTTTCCTTTTTGACAAAGCTTATAGTTAGAGTGGCTCATGTTACCCTGAGCTATCTCTATAGTTGTGCTGTGATAGGCCTAGGCTGCTGGAGGACATCAGGGTCTAATTTTCTCACTCTACTGATTTCTACTGTTCTTCATTCTACGGTTCTCCAGTTTTGCATTGTATTACATTGAAATGACTGTCGTCATTTCAGCTTTTAACTTTTTGCTCTCTCTCTTTTTCTTCATAGTAGGTACACCTGGTCTGGCGTTCTGTTAACTTTGACATCATCCAGAGAAGACGGCTCAACCGTTACTACCATCTAATGTAGAACAGATTACTAGATCAATGTGTGCTTCTGTGCTTTTTGTCTCTCTTGTTGTGTCTCTGCTCTGTCTTCTGTAACCCCAGTCGGTCGAGGCAGATGACCGTTCATACTGAGCCCGGTTCTGCCGGAGGTTTTTTTTCCCGTTAATGGGTGGTTTTTCTTCCCACTGTCGCTTCATGCTTGCTCAGTATGAGGGATTGCAGCAAAGCCATGTACAATGCAGACGACTCTCCCTGTGGCTCTACGGTCCCCCAGGAGTGAATGCTGCTTGTCGGGACTTTGATGCAATCAACTGGTTTCCTTATATAGGACATTTTGACCAATCTGTATAATCTGACCCAATCTGTATAATATGATTGAACTTGATTTTGTAAAGTGCCTTGAGATGACATGTTTCATGATTTGGCGCTATATAAATAAAATTGAATTGAATTGAATTGAATTATTAGATAGAACTACAAGAACTTCAAACTTTTAATTTTGTAATGGTATCCATAAAAGCACTTTTGTTTGTAGAGGGTTAATCCAGTTTTTATTTTTATTTATTTATTTATTTATTTATTTTATTTATTTATTTATTTTTATTTTTTTTCCTCCAGTTTATTAGTTATACTTTACCTAAGTGTCCTTACAGATGGTTAAGAGTGTTTTTGCACAGTCCTAACTTTGAGTGTGTAATAAATTATTTAAAATAATAAAAAAGAAAAGGTTCTGAAACCTATTCTGGTATTTGTTGTCCATGCATCACTTGTGAAAAAACTGCTAAGTTACAGTTTTTTTCTGAATGCTTAAACACAACCTTGATTCTTATAGCCCAATCTGTATAATATGATTGAACTTGATTTTGTAAAGTGCCTTGAGATGACATGTTTCATGATTTGGCGCTATATAAATAAAATTGAATTGAATTGAAATTGAATTTCTAAAACTATTAATACTTATAGAAAATCTACTCACTGAGTTCACAAAACTAAAAGAACAAACACTGCTTTGCACTCAATTTGCAATTTTGTAACACACATTTTGCACAACTGTAGGCACAATTCACCGCACAGCACTCTTTGTGGAACTGTAAACACAACTCAATGAAGCACTAAACAGATGCTGAAAACAGTACTGGTATTTCGCAAGGCAAAAGTGAGGGGGGGGGGGGGGGTTGCAAAACTCAATCTCGCCTAGGGCAACCAAAGGGCTAAAACTGGCCCTGGCTACGATGGTAGAGAAGGGGATGGAGATGGGTTGAATCAGGTCATCAGAGTCCAAATCAGACATTGCGCAGCCACCGCTTGCTTGCTGGGTAGAAGGCTGAGATGTGGATTTTAAGTTCAATCAATCAATCAAATTTTATTGTCAATTACAATTTGCATTGCAATCGAAAAATCAGTTCCAGTACAACCGTCCATCACATAAACAAACAAAACATTTTGGGGGGAACGATTGACTGAGGCCTTGCGTTGCCAAGGAACGCAGCCAGTCAGCCGCTGCTAAATAGCGCAGCCGTCAAGGCCGCATTCCTCCAAACAGCCCCGAACCCCGCCTGCACGGAGTTCACGAGGTGCTGCCCTTGAACTCTCGAAGGAAGAGCAACAACATGGGGGAAAAGAGCGGGGGAGAAAAAAAAGAGACAGATGTTTGCCTATTTATGCTCTCACCTATAAAGAGACAAACAACCGACACAAAAAAAACCCTCATAGCACGAAAAGCACAAATAACACAAGACAACATATATGCAGAAGGTAAACATTTGAGACCTGTCGCGTGTGCGTAATTTATCAGTTTTATGAGCATCAGTTATGCGTGTGTGTATGGGCGAAAGTGTTTTTCTCCGCGAACACTCTCCAGAGGCCATTGTCCTTGATGTTATCAGCCGGCCCACAGTCCAGAGAAGCATCCACAGGTGTCAGCGGGGGAGGGGGGGTAGCCGGGGGCTTTTCTGGGCACTCCGTCATAACAATCCAGGAGTAGAGATAGGGAGGGAATCCAAATATGTTATTTGTTATGAGACAAGCTGCACTGCCTTTTCTGTCAGCTTTTAAGTCTTTTGCTGGCTCCACATAAATCCAATTTTCCAAATTATTGGGCTTTTTCGCGCTTCACTCCCAGATTTTATCCCATCTCCCCTTGAGTTCAACCACCAAAGTCAGATGAACCCAGGATGCTGATTGGCTTCGTGGAGGAGCAGTTCAAAGCTGATTGCTTGTGTTGGAGGCGGATCAGCCTCTGATTGGATGGAGGTAGGCAATAGAGTTTCTTCAATTGAACTTCCGCTTGAACTCCATTTTGGGTTCTTTACTGTCATAATAGGAAAAAAATGGGTTTTCATTTTTAAAGTCAGATTTCCACCATGTTATACATTTGTAAATGTCACAGTTCCAAACTCAATATTTAATTACACAGCTAAATGTTTAGTTTGTAAACTAAGTATTACGCTGCAAACCAAACATTTAGTTTTCAAATTAAATATTTAGCTCCAAAGTAAACGTTTAGTTTATAAACTAGCTGAATTTTTTTCTGGTAAATTTTTACCAGATAAAAATTCAGTGTAAGGAATTCAATGTCTAATAAAATTCAGCGTTTGAAATTCGGTGTTAAAAAATTCAGTGTTAAAAAAAAGGCAGATTCCAATGAGACTGTTTTTCTTCAATAGTACCACAGCGTAGTTCACAAAAATAGTCAGCCATCTTTGTTATGTCCAGCACAATGGCTTGTTTCCATCACTGTGGAGAAACAAATCTGCATTCTTTACATAAGTGTTACATAACACAGGGTGAAATGCAGAGTAAAAAAACTTGTGTAAAGATTTTATTTGGAAACATGGTTTTGTCTGTGCCTCATTTGGGGGAGCAGAGCCACTAATGAGCTGAGAACACAAAACATAAACCTGAACACAATCATCAATGCTTCGCTGTTACAGGCAGAGCTGTGGGAGCGCCTTGATTTACTGCTGCTGAATGAGCCATGCTACGAGTCCGGGCGCTGACGTGTCTTTGTGATGTTTTTTTGTGCATTGTGCTACTGATAAGGTACCTGGGTCGCTGCACTTTGCAGCATTCTTCCTGTGATAAGGAAGCAGTGAGGGGAGACATTTTCCTCCACAGAAGACAGTGATATTATCAGTGGGCAGTGGGTGGTGGGAGCATTAGGGAAGGAGGGGTGGAGGTGTGGTTGTATAGATTGGCCAGGAGTGCATGTATTACCACAGGGGCTGTGAAGGAGAAGATGAAAGAGGTGAATACGTTAAAGTGGGACTAATAAATGATTCCCTTGGCTAGTTTTGTATTTGGTAGTCGAGAATTATCCAAACATCAATTAAATTTGACTAGGAAATATTGTTCCTTGGAACAATTAGTTTAATGAATTGTGTTGGAGGTTTTTTAGAGTTATCTATTGGTGAATTATTTTGGAAAAATATGTGAAACTGATTTATGGAGTAGTACTGGATGTAAGCAACCTCAACCTTTAGTGAAGTGGAAAATTCTCCAGAAGCAAACATTTTAGTCAAAGTTAAAAGGTTTAGTAACATCTGGATGCAAATTCCCCACAGTGTCACTGTGAAAAACGATCAGAAGTGGAAAAGAAGCTGAGATGTGTAGAGAGCAGAGATGTGTTATACAGCTGGAGGTGCAGTGTGCAACAGAGAAAAAGAAATATCAGGATGCGCCTCCAACAGAGCGCTCTTTTCATACCAGAAGACCTTTCCTCTCTGCGATTCTCTGAAGTGGAAATGAGTTTGTTCGATGACCACAGTGGTCCTGTGTTGTATTAGCCTGAGCCATTGCCTCTGGTTGCTGTCAGATACTAAATGGAAGCTCTGGCAATAAAGGCAGAAGTAACACGACCCCACTTCCAGGGGAAAATCGTCAGTTCAGTGATGCTTCTATAGTTATTTTTATTTTAAATTTTTGTTTATTCAATTCAATTCAATTCAATTTTATTTATATAGCACCAATTCATGAAACATGTCATCTCAAGGCACTTTACAAAGTCAAATCAATCATATTATACAGATTGGTCAAAAATTTCCTATATAAGGGAACCAGTTGATTGCTTCAAAGTCCCGACAAGCACCATTCACTCCTGGAGAAGCGTAGAGCCACAGGGAGAGTCGTCTGCATTGTCCATGGCTTTGTAGCAATCCTTCATACTGAGCAAGCATGAAGCGACAGTGGAAAGAAAAAACACCCGTTAGCGGGAAGGAAAAACCTCTAGCAGAACCGGGCTCAGTATGAACGGTCATCTGCCTCGACCGACTGGGGGTTACAGAAGACAGAGCAGAGACACAACAAGACAGACAAAAAGCACAGAAGCACACATTGATCTAGTAATCTGTTCTACATTAGATGGTAATAGTGGTGATCTGTCTTCTTTGGATGATGTCACAGCTAACAGAACGCCAGACCAGGTGTACCTACTATGAAGAAAAAAGAGAGAGAACAAAAAGTTAAAAGCTGAAATGACAACAGTCATTTCAATGTAATGCAATGCAAAACTGGAGAACAGTAGAACTCAGTAAAGTGAGAAAAAATAGGCCCTGATGTCCTCCAGCAGCCTAAGCCTATAGCAGCATAACTATAGAGGTAGCTCAGGGTAACATGAGCCACTCTGACTAGAGCTTTGTCACGAAGGAAAGTTTTAAGATTAGTCTTAAAAGTAGACGGGGTGTCTGCTTCACGGACCAAAACTGGGAGTTGGTTCCACAGGAGAGGAGCCTGATAGCTAAAGGATCTGCCTCCCATTCTACTTTTAGAGACTCTAGGAACCACCAGCAGACCTGCAGTCTGAGAGCGAAGTGCTCTGTTAGGAACATACGGGGTAATCAGAGCTCTGATATATGATGGAGCTTGATTATTAAGGGCTTTATACGTTAGAAGAAGAATTTTAAATTCTATTCTTGATTTAACAGGAAGCCAATGAAGGGAAGCTAAAATAGGAGAAATATGATCCCTCTTGTTGATTTTCATCAGAACTCTTGCTGCAGCATTTTGGATCAGCTGAAGGCTTTGAACTGCATTTTGTGGACTTCCTGATAGTAAAGAATTACAATAGTCCAGCCTTGAAGTAACAAATGCATGGACTAGTTTTTCAGCATCACTCCTGGACAGAATGTTTCTAATTTTGGCGATATTCCTGAGGTGAAAAAAGGAAACTCTGGAAACCTGTTTAATATGGGATTTAAATGACATGTCTTGGTCTAAAATAACACCAAGATTTTTTACTTTACTAGTACTAGTAGTAAGTTTATTTTTTGAGGACTCTGGTCCAAAGATTATAACTTCTGTCTGGGCACAGTTCTGTCATTGCCAGGCTTTCACTTTATGTTTGGTGTAAGATAGTCCTTTCAAGTTTAATGGTTTAGGTTCAAGTGAAGTCAAGAGTCATTGGTGTAAAAGTCCAAATCAGGTTCTAAGTCAGAAATAAGTCATTGCTAAAAGTCTAAGTTGCGATTTTATTAAGTTGGGACTGAAATTTGAATCCAAGTCACATGGCTCAGGTCCAAATCTTGTCTCACCTGATTATCCCTGCTTTCCAGTATAGTGGTTTAATAACAAAGATATGCCAAGCCAACTTTATTTATAAGCACTTTAAATAAAGCACAGCTGACCAACATGCAAAACAAAAATGAACAGCACACCTGGTAAACACATGAAATAAGTTACAATCTACTAGTATGAGTAAAATTACAATATAAAACACATACGCACATTATAAGTAACTTGAGTAAAACATAATATCACTCACATCAGATCTGACTCTTTGTGTGTGTGTGTGTGTGTGTGTGGGGGGGGGGGGGGGGGCGACCATGGTCCATGGGATAGAAGCGTCAATAAACTGTATCAAAATGTTGAGGGTAGTAGACCATGTCTCCCACCAGCACCAGGTCTCAAAACAGCTAGAAGCCTCTAAGTACCTGGAAACAAGCACCTGTAGTTGTTTGTGAGAGTGCACTTGTATCTGTGTGGTGTATCCATGTGAAAAATGCTCAATAGTGGTTGTGAAGAGCCAATGCTTTATTTTCTCAAGATGGTAAAAATACACATAAATCTCTGGTTGACATTTAAAGAAGTTGGATTTTGAAGCAACTTTAAAAGAAATGGTTCAAACACATTAACATTCAGCGTGAATTGGCCTGGTCCATGGTCTTACTTGTGGCGTCCTTTTATATGTCTGATGAAGCTGTGTTAGTCTGTTAGAAATATCCACTAATTCTGCCCCCCCCCCCCCAGATGTCTTACCCCCACCACCCCCCAATCAATCAATCAATCAATCAATCAATCAATCAATTTTATTGTCAACTACAATTTGCATTGCAATTGAAAATTCAGTTCCAGTACAACCGTCCATCACATACACTTAACAAACATTTTGGGAGAAGGATTGACTGAGGCCTTGCGTTGCCAAGGAACGCAGCCAGTCAGCCGCTGCTATTTCAGCGCAGCCGTTTAGGTGCGTTCCTCCAAACTGCCTCAGACCCCGCCTTACACGGAGTCCACAGGCGCTGCCCTTGAAATCTGTTGAAGAAAGATTTTACATGGGGGAAGTGGAGAGAGATAAAAAAGACAGATGCTTCACAATTTATGTTTCCACATATAATGTGAAGCATTCGCCAAAAAACCTCATTTGCACGAGAAGCACAAATAATTACGACGATATATGCAGAAAGGTAAACATCTGAGGCCGATTGCGTGTACGTAAGTTCATCAGTTTTATGGGTATTAGTTATGTGAGTCTGTTTGGATGAAAGTATTTATATTTCCGTGAACCCTCTCCAGAGGCCATTGTCCTTGATGTTATCAGCCAGCCCACAGTTCAGAGAAGCATCCACAGGTGCCGCAGGGAAGAGGCGTAGCCGGGGGGGGGGGGGGGGGGGGGTTCTGAGCAATCTCCGCCATAAAAATCCAGGAGTAGAGATAGGGAGGAATCCAAATATGTTATTTGTTATGAGACAAGCAGCACTGCCTTTCCTGTCAGCTTTAAAGTCTTTTGCTGGCTCCAAATGGTAAATCCAATTTTCCAAATTATTGGGCTTTTTCGCGCTTCACCTCCAGATTTTATCCCATCTCCCCTTGAGTTCAACCACCAAAGCCAGTCTGCGTTCCAGCACAGCCAGCTTTTTGGCTCTGCTCCATTCACCTTCCAGATCTGTCCGTTAACAGCCATAGAGAGCGCGTTGTTTGCAGCCGGCAGCCTGATCAAGGCCAAATGGCTGCCGACATCCGCTGTATTTGCTGATACTTCAAAAATCCGCAAAAAACAATAAGTAGAGATCCAAGTATCCTCAATCCAAAAGTGAAAGTTTCAGACGTCCAGGAATGACAAAGTCGAAAGACACACCGTTTTCCTCCAGGAATTTAGGGTGTATCTCACAAAATAAGTCAAATCAGGACCGGACGGGTCCCCCATTCGTTGCCTACCCGTCGAAAAAATTTATCAATAGTATTGAGACCAGCTTCCAGCTTAATGCCCTACATATATGTGTGTTGTGAGAATGTTATAAATAAAGTGTCTAAGATGGTCCGTGAGGCAGGCACCCTGTCTACTTTTAAGACTAAGCTTAAAACTTTCCTTTGTGACAAAGCTTCTAGTCAGAGTGGCTCATGTTACCCTGAGCTACCTCTATAGTTATGCTGCTATAGGCTTAGGCTGCTGGAGGACATCAGGGTCTATTTCTCTCACTCTGCTGAGTTCTACTGTTCTCCTATGTTGCAATGCTTGTCGTCCCTTCAGCTTTTAACTTTTTGTTCCCGCTCTTTTTTTTTCTTCGTAGAAGGTACACCTGGTCTGGCGTTCTGTTAGCTGTGACATCATCTAGGGAAGACAGATCAACCACTATTACCATCTAACATAAAAAGGATTCCTGGATCAATGTGTGCTTCTGTGCTTTTTTGTCTGTCTTGTTGTGTCTCTGCTCTGTCTTCTGTAACCCGCAGTGGGTCGAGGCAGATGACCGTTCATACTGAGCCTGATTCTGGTTCTGCTGGAGGTTTTTCCTTCCCGTTAATGGGGAGTTTTTCTTTCCACTGTTGCTTCGTGCTTACATTACATGCGTTACATTAACGCACAGTTTACTGAGTGTATATTGCTCAGTCAAATTCCTACCTTACACCAAGTCAAATTCCTTGTAAGTGCAAACCTACTTGGCGATTAAACTTGATTCTGATTCTGATGCTTGCTCAGTATGAGGGATTGCTGCAAAGCCATGGACAATGCAGACGACTCTCCCTGTGGCTCTACGCTTCTTCAGGAGGAGTGAATGCTGCTTGTCAAGACTTTGATGCAACCTGCTGGGTTTCCTTAGAGAGGAAATTTTTTGACCAATCTGTATAATCTGACCCAATCTGTATAATCTGATTGGATTTGACTTTGGAAAGTGCCTTGAGATGACATGTTTCATGAATTGGCGCTATATAAATAAAATTGAATTGAATTGAATTATAATAAAATTGGGGTCAAGGACATCACCAGACAGCAGGGCTGGGAAATCCTCCCCGTTCCCCAGCGATGGCCCACGGTCCTACATGTGTGGCATTATGGATTAGGCAGACAAAGGTGTCTGGGCATGGGGTAGTATGCCTGATTCTGATTCTGATGGGGAGGAATGACTGGTGAGCAACATGCCCTCCCAGGAAGCCAGCTCCCCCTCTGACTCCAGTAGGCACCCCCGTTCTCCAAAAACCAGGCCCCAAGGCCCTCCAGTGCACCAGAGACCCTGGGTAGGGCAAGACACCCGGGCAAACACCGGCCCGAACCCCCAGTGACATACTCCACAGAGCCGAACCCCCCCGAGACCCCGCCAGGACATCCGCCTAAGGATGACACACCCCAGGAAACCAGAGCCCCGGACCCACCCCAGACCCACCCAGGAGCAGCACAGCTACCAGGCCAGTAACCCACGTCCGCCGGCGAAGAACCCCCTAAGAGCAATACAATCGTCTGCTGGAGGCCGCCCCAGGGCCCCCCAAGCCCCACCTCAGCGGAGGCCACAGACCCCGGCATACCAGACACTCCACTCCAGAGCCTCAAGAGACAGGCAGACCCCAAATCAGTTACCACGCTCCATAAGACACATCCAACAGCCCCCCCCCCCCCACTCCCACTAAGTGACGGAGCTAATCAAACGAGCACAGAGAGATTGATCTAATTTGGAGGCAGATGCTGTCTCAAAACTAATATGATCCAACAAAAGATCATATTTGCTTATTGATACTGAGATTTTTTTCTTTTCCAATTCATGAGGACAGTTTTCTTTGCGAAACATAAAGCAACGAAAGCCATGCAAACTGATCCAAGTTAGCCAGCAAACAAACTGAGGGAAGGTGAAATTTTACATCTCAGGCACTTTGACAAGTCCTTACATATCTGGACCCAGAACCTCTGAATGGGTGTACACAACCAAAGTGCATGAATATTACACTGTGGACAGATATTAGCTTGTGCTGAACCCATCTTGAATAATCTTTGACCTGTATAGTGTACTCTATGAAGGATTTTGTATTGTATTAGTTGTAAATTTGGGTTTCTAGTCATTTTGAATGTTCTTAGACATGTCTGAGCCCAGGTGTTTTTTCAAAGCTGACTGATAAATCCTCTTCCCATTTCATATTAGGAAGAGATATTGAATCATCTAGTTTAGACAGCATCCTATATAATTTAGACAGTAGTTTTGGGGGGTTTAGATCCAGGAACTCTAATATATTTATTGGAAATTGTAAACCACCTTTAATATGCTTACATTTATTTTTTATTATAGATTTAATTTGTTGATATTCTAAGAATACATTTTTGTCAATACCATATTGTATATTTAATCTGTCAAATGTAATAAACACCTTTGCACCTTTTCCTCCTTTTGGCACCTTCTTCTGATTATTGAGCCGATGTGACATGTGAATTTCTCCACTGTGAGATCAATAAAGTCAATCTTATCTTATTTTATCTTAAACTCAGTTCAATCTGAAAAACTCACATGGAAAGAAAAGACAATTAGAGGAATTTTGTTGATACAAATATTTTAAGACTTTGGCGCTCAGACCTCGGCAGGAAACATTTGCGCTGAATTTTACTTTAATATGCATAAGCAGGTGTATGAGAACAGGGATGTTTCCCCCCAGGCCTGAAACTGGTGGTGGAGTGGAGATAGAAGAAGTTGGTTCAGTCCATAGAGGCTGGTTGGCGAGACGATCTGCTGGAGCTGTATTGGTGAGATCCAGTAGACTGGGTGAGCTGATACCAGTGCTTCACTCATAGTCAGGTGGCCTAATTATGGAATAAAGCCTATTTAAGCTTTTCGTTCCCACTTTCTCCTGTAAACCTAACTTTGTCTTTTTTATATTAATTGACCTATGAGAAACTCAATTTGACCGGTAGTCAATGTGCAGACTTGTGCACACAGTTTGAAAAGTAATTCATTAATTAGTAGGAGTGCATAACATGTCACGGATTATGAGTATTACGTCCGTTGGTTTTAGGTTGTTTGAAAAAATATTTATGACATTCATATTCCCTTTATTCAGTTCATCACTGAAAAAAATGTTATCACTGTCGAATGCTTTTACCCTACCATCACCTTTTCCGATAGAAAATTCAAAATTTTCAAGTCTAGAAAATATCTAATGACTATGATTTTGGTGTCAGCTTCAAGAGGTTTTCCTAAATGAATGACATGTAGGTGATAATCCATTGCAATCATAAAGAAAAGTTATGATTAATATAAAATTCTTAGGTAAGAAATATGCAACATATTAAGCTTCACCTTTCATAAAAGGTTGGGAACCAGTGCACAACTTTGGAAACTGACAACCAGTTTTTAAATGTTGGAAGACTTCACCTAAAAACATTTGTAAAGGTTTTAGGTGTACAGGACATGGAGGGAACGATGGCTCTATTTTCTAGGAATGGCCACCTGACTATCAGGGAGAGCTTGGGACCCGGAAAGATAGATGTCCAGCTTGGATAAAACACAGGTTTGCATGAACCTTTCCATGATGAGCAAGCATGAAGCGACAGTGGAGAGGAAAAACTCCCCTTTGGGAAGAAACCTCTGGCAGAACCAGGCTTAAAGGTATACTATGCAACATTTTTCAGTTAATTAATGTGTTCCATACCGTTTTGGATGATTAAATGAGTCATTTCAGGTTGAACAAAGGTTTTCTCGGCCACCCTGGTGGTCTGTAGGGGAAATAGCGTACTTGCAACTGCAGGAGCCCTCGGCCCGCGCCCACAGGCTCAGAAGTCTCGTGCATCGCGAGAGTCGGTCTTGCTTTACGGCGAGAACTGCTACACACCCCCAGTGAAAGGCATGCTCGGTGTTAGCGCAGTGGCGATATTTGTGCAGTTATCATGGCGGAACCAACGATAAAACAGCGAAAGCCCATGTCGGAGCAGGCAAGAAAGAGGAAAAGGGCTCTGGAAAGAAAGAGGAATCGTACACGGGTGAACATCGGGCAAGCTTTTTCCGAATGGCGAGAGCTAAAAGAGAAAGAAGGCTGCAAGGCTGACGCAGACCTCGCGTTTCTGCTGATGCGATTGTAAGTAACATTGGAATGGTTACTCTCTCTCTCTGTGCATGTTCATACTTTCACTGTGTTAAGCCGGGCATACACTGTACGAGTTTTTCAGTCGTGGTACTTATATACATCTCAAACTGTGCGACGGAACCGCGGGGTTTAAAAGTTCACCGCTCATCTGTGTGATGATCTGTGTTCTCAAACTGTGCGACGGAACCGCGGGGTTTAAAAGTTCACCGCTCATCTGTGTGCTGATCTGTGTTCTCAAACTGTACCGCGCGACGCTCGGACGCGGCTCGGGAGGCACCGGGCGTGGAGGGGAACGGTGGGGAGAGAGGAAAGACGAGACACCCCGGCGGCCGCGCGGCATACGGAAACAGACAGCCAGCGCGTCGCTTCGGGGACGCCCGCTCCCCTCACTCCACTGGCGGGGACAGAGAGCAGGGGAGGGCGCCCCCTCGTAGCTCTGCTTGAACAGCAGGATGGTGATTCGTTGCGTTCGCCTGTCTGCTAAGCTCAAAACAACCGCGCCTGGCTTGACGGAGAAACCAGGAGAACAGCTGAGCATCTTTACAACAGTGCACTTTTACTTTCGCCCTCTGGGGGGAGCCTCGCTGGAAAATCGACCCCGGTTGCATAGTATACCTTTAACATGGTGGTCTTCTGCTGGACCGATTGAGATGTTACAGGGAATGCAGTAAGAGTCCGGGAGGAACTACACTCTGATAGGGACAAGGTTGAAGGAGCACCATGGAAAAGACAGATGGAGCTTAGCTACGATGGTCGAGAAGGGGATGGAGGTGGGTTGAATCTGGGCCATCTGAGGCAAAATCAGCCAAAGCGCAACCACTGCTTGAGATTGAGGAGTCCAGAGACTTAAACCAGTTGAACAATGGTTTATTGGGGTTCATTCAGAATAAGTAATTCATTTTAGGTAAAACCATCATTTAATTGAAGCAACCATTCACATAAGTGAAATTTCCATCTGTCAAGACCTTCTATATTCCTTAAAAGAGGGATGTTGTTAAGTTTTGTTGAATCCACCAATTTAGATGACACAGTAATACCCAGATACTCCCTGACTGTAGTTGTAAATCTAGGGAGTTCTGTTAAGAGCAGTTAATTGGCAGTACTGTATATTTTTACCAATCTATAGAGTAATCTGAGACTTTTGAGAAATATTCTATAAATCTAATTACTTGAGAGAGAGGTGTTTGAGTGCTGGAGTCAAGTAATACATCATCTGCATAAAGACTAATTTTATGCTCTATTTTCATTCACTTTACACCTTTAATATTATTAGGTTATGTTTCATGTTCCTATTTTGTCTCCGTCTCCTGATGGCAAAGTCATTGTTGTTGTTTTTTGCACCTTTGACGGTTCACTGGTGGAGGGGGCGGGGCACCGTCAGTCAAGCGTTTAGCCTCCCCCTCCTGAGACGCCGGATAGCGGACCAGAATCGCTTTGAAGCCGTACGGAAGTCTTTCTCCATGGCCTCTCCGAACTCTTCCCACGCCCGAGTTTTTGCCTCGGCGACCAGCCGAGCCGCCTGCCGCTTCGACTGCCGGTACACATCAGCTGCTTCCGGAGTCCCACAGGCCAAAAAAGCCCGGTAGGACTCCTTCTTCAGCTTGACGGCTTGCCTCACCGCTGGTGTCCACCAGCGGGTTCGAGGGTTGCCGCCGCGACACGCACCGACAACCTTGCGGCCACAGCTCCGACTAGCCGCCTCAACAATAGAGGCACGGAACATGGTCCATTCAGACTCAATGTCCCCCGCCTCCCTTGGGACGTGTTTAAAGTTCTCCCGGAGGTGGGAGTTAAAGCTCCGTCTCACAGGGGACTCTGCCAGACGTTCCCAGCAAACCCTCACAGTACGTTTGGGCCTGCCCCGTCGGACCAGCTTCCTCCCCCGCCATCGGAGCCAACTCACCACCAGGTAGTGGTCGGTGGAGAGCTCCGCCCCTCTCTTCACTCGAGTGTCCAAGACATACGGCCGCAGATCAGATGAAACGACAACAAAGTCGATCATTGAACTGCGACCTAGGGTGTCCTGGTGCCAAGAGCACATATGGACACCCTTATGCCTGAACATGGTGTTTGTGATGGACAATCCATGACGAGCACAGAAGTCCAACAACAAAACACCACTCGAGTTCAGATCAGGTGGGCCATTTCTCCCAACCACGCCCCTCCAGGTCCCACTGTCATTGCCACGTGAGCGTTGAAGTCCCCCAGCAAAACGAGGGAGTCCCCAGGAGGGGCACTCTCCAGTACCCCTTCCAAGGACTCCAAAAAGGGTGGGTAATCTGAACTGCTGTTTGGCGCATAAGCGCAAACAACAGTCAGAACCCGTCCCCCCACATGAATGCGGAGGGAGGCCACCCTCTCGTTCACCGGGGAAAACCCCAATGTGCAGGCACCGAGATGAGGGGCAACAAGTATGCCCACCCCAGCTCGGCGCCTCTCACCAGGGTCAACTCCAGAGTGGAAGAATTTTCAGCCCCTCTCAAGGAGACTAGTTCCAGAGCCAGAGCGGTGCGTCGAGGTGAGTCCGACTATCTCTAGTCGGAACCTCTCAACCTCGCGCACAAGCTCAGGCTCCTTCCCCACCAGAGAGGTGACATTCCACGTCCCAAGAGCCAGCTTGTGCAGCCGAGGATCCGAACGCCAAGGTCCCCGCCCTTTACTGCTACCCGTTGCACAATGCACCCGACACCTTTGGCCCCTCCGACAGGTGGTGAGTCCATCGGAAGGGGGACCCATGTCGCCTCTTCGGGCTTTGCCCGGCCGGGCTCCATGGGCAAAAGCCCGGCCACCAGATGCTCGACAATGTGCCCCACCTCCAGGCCTGGCTCCAGAGTGGGGCCCCGGTGACCCGCGTCCGGGCGAGGGAACACGAGATCCAATAATTGTACTCATCGTAAGGGGCTTTTTGGGCTGCGCTTTGTCTGGTCCCTCACCTAGGACCTGTCTGCCTTGGGTGACCCTATCCAAATCCAATAAACTCTGTAGCAATAATCTATTAACTGTGATAGACTGGCGACCTGTCCAGGGTGTACCCCGCCTCTCGCCCATTGACAGCTGGAGATAGGCACCAGCAAACTTCGCGACCCCACAAGGGATAGACGTGTTAGAAAATGGATGGATGGATGGAATAATCTATTAAATTAAGTAATCAGTGTGCATTTGTGGATGACTGCCTTCCTTTAATGAAACCAGTTTGATCAGGCTGTATTATGAGAAGAGTGACTTTATCTAATCGTTTTGCAAGAGCTCTACAGATTATTTTAATATCTACGTTAATAAGGGATATGGGACGATAGCTGGTAGGAAACATGGGATCTATGCCTGGCTTAAGCAGGAGACTAATGGTATCAGAATTCATGTTAGACAGGAATCTACCATTTTCCTGAGTTTCCTGCAATATTCTGTGAAACGTTGGTGCCAGAGCTGTAGATCACGCACTGATCCTCACTGGAGCGGTTCGCAGCCGAGTGCGAAGCGGCCGGGATGAAAATCAGTGCCTCCAAATCCGAGACCATGGTCTTGAACCGGAAAAGGGTAGAGTGCCTGCTCCGGGTTGGGGAGGATGTGCTGCCCCTAGTGGAGGGGCAGCACATCCTCTTGAAGTATCTTGGGGTCTTGTTCACGAATGAGGGGAAGATGGAGCGGGAGATCGACAGGCGGATTGGTGCAGCGTCTGCTGTGAAGCGGGCGCTGTACCGATCCGTTGTGGTGAAGACAGAGCTGAGCTAAAAGGCGAAGCTCTCGATTTACCGGTCGATCTACGTTCCTACCCTCATCTATGGTCACGAGCTTTGGGTCGTGACCGAAAGAACGAGATCCCGGATACAAGCGGCTGAAATGAGTTTTCTCCGTAGTGTGTCTGGGCTCTCCCTTAGAGATAGGGTGAGGAGCTCAGTCATCCGGGGAGGACTCAGAGTAGAGCCGCTGCTCCTCCACGTCCAGAGGAGCCAGTTGAGGTGGCTCGGGCATCTGGTCAGGATGCCTCCTGGACGCCTCCCTGGAGAGGTGTTCCGGGCACGTCCCACCGGGAGGAGGCCCAGGGGAAGACCCAGGACACGCTGGAGGGACTATGTCTCCCAGCTGGCCTGGGAACGCCTTGGGATTCCTCCTGAGGAGCTGGCCCAAGTGGCTGGGGAGAGGGACGTCTGGGCCTCCCTACTGAAGCTGCTACACCCGCGACCCGACCCCGGATAAGAGGAAGAAGACGGACGGACGCGGACGGACGGACGGACGGATGGACGTTGGTGCCAAAATACTATAGAACTCTTTGTAAAACTCAGTAGGAAATCCATCTGGACCTGGAGCCTTTTTATTGGGCATGCTTTCTAGAGCTTCCTGAATTTCGAGTGTTGTCAGCGGTGAGTCCAGGTTCATTGTTTGACTATCTGATAATTTAGGAAGTGTTATTTTATCCAGAAATTCTTGTTGTCCTTATCCGATGGGTTTATCTGCGATGTGTATAAAGATTTGTAGAAATCTCAGAAGGTGTTTTTTATACTTTCAGGATCATACAATGTATTACCAGTTGAGTCTGTAACTGCAAATATAGTCGCTTTTTCTTAATTTATTTTTAGCTGATTTGCTAAGAAGCTTCCTGATTTATTGCCATGTTCAAAGTTTTCTATTCGAAGTATTTTAATTAAAAATGTATTTTGCTTTTCAATATATCTGTTTAATTCTAATTTTGCTTTACGGATTTTACCCAACTTTTCCTCTTCCTGGGAGGTTTCTAGTAACTTGGGTTTTTTCTCTAATTCCTGAATCTTTTTGTTTTCTATCTTCTTTTTATAAGATGAGAATGAAATTATTTTACCTCTCATCACTGCTTTTCTTGCCTCCCAGAGGACAGATGCTGATGTCCCTGGTAGATCATTGTACTTCAAGTATGAAGCCCATTCTTCTTTAAAATATTTGATAAATTCTTCATCTTTAAGTAATGATCTATTAAGTCTCCAGCTTTTGTTTTGTGGTCTTACTTTTTTATTTATCAGGGTTAAAGAAACAGGAGCATGATCACTGACAGCAATAGGATGTATTACGGCATCTGAAATGTCATGCCGGAGAACCTTTTGTTGAGGGTGTGTTCGTGGTTGTGGAACTTTTCGGCTTCCCCATTACGATGCTGTCAAAACACTCGTCCAGGTAGCTCTCAAGGCTGGTCAAGGTCTCCTCATCCAGTGTGTTTTATTGAGAAATATGAAACAATTGTTAATATTTAAACATTACTGTGTTTAATTTTAAATTATAGGCTTGTTCTTTCCTGGGTGGATCGGATTGACATTGTGTATACCGCCAGTTTTACTTACGCAAAGCTCTTGCGAGACCTCAGCCGCTCATCTCCCTCCAACAGCTACATAAAACATCTGAAAATATAAAGAAAATATTACTTACTTTTAGTTCCCTTTCACACACACACACACACACACACACACACACGCACGCACGCACAGACACACACACACACACGCTGCTGCACCTTACCCGGAAACGTATTGCAAAACTGTTTACAATGCAACTGCCTACTTTTAAATCACTGCTGCACCTCGCTGCACAACTGTCTACTGGTAAATCACTGATGCACCTTACTGCATATTTGTTTATATTTGTTTTACATTGGTTATATTTCAACTGCCTACTGTTCACTGCTGCACTTTATCCAGAAATCTATTTAAACTTATCCTGTAAGTGACTGCGATTTATCACTGCACTTTTTATCCTGTACTGTAATTCACTGCAAGGTATCCTGTAGAGTTATTGCAATCTTTCTGAGCTGTGTGAAAACGAAATTTCGTTCTGTATGCACTCTGTGTATACAAAATGACAATAAAGAAAGTCTAAGTCTAACACACACACAACAAAACAACCCATGGAAAAGCAAAGACTGAGCATTCCTAGAGAAGACCCCAATAAATGTAAAAAAGCTGCTAAATTTAATGTTAAGCTATACAGCCTTTGGATAGAGAATTACCATAAGGGGAAACCTATTAATAAATAATACGGTATCTTCAGATAATGAGATGATCAAATCTTCAAATAGTATTGAAGACTTTATCAGTTTCAGTATACAGTGGAACTTTGTCTCAGAGTTGCCAACACAGTGTGTTTCTGTCTAAACATCTACAAGAATCGGGCTTTTATTTTTCATTGTGGCATTTTATTTCTTAGTGATATAAAAAGACAGCCAGAGCTGTGATTTACTGTTAAAGCCAGAGCTTTACTGATTCAACAGAGCGTGATTTTGTGATACGTTCTTCTTCCCTCAGATCTCTTGGAATTTCAGCCCAAGTGATGAAATCATGACTCAACACAGTTCCAGCCACTTCACAAACTATTTCTATGAAGATAAAATAAAGTTTGCTGACTCTGCTACCAGATCGGGCATTCACTGGTTTCCACCTCCTGCAGAAATATTTTTTAAAGATAGAATCCTTTAGAGCTGCAGTCTTGGTTTGGCAAATTGGCCACAGAGGGTACATTTGTATTCTCTCATGGTTCTGTGTGCATTTAAAGAAGAGGAAATATAAATTATTGGCCTATTATTGCAAGCTGTGACAAATTGTGCTCTGGCTTTATGCTGGTCTCATTTTCCAAAGTTAAAACAGTTTAGGGGAGAGTGTGTGTGTGGGTGTGTGAGGGGGGGGGGGGGGGGGGGTTAAAAGCTCAGGTTGAATTTGGTGATTTTTACTTTCGTTTGACACTTTTTGTGAGGAAGATTTACAAAAACTGATTAAAAAATTAAATACATTACAAATGGAGAACTTATGATGAAGGATGGTTTGTCTTATTTGTTTTGCAAAGCCTTCACCTTAGAGGAACTGATTGGTGTTGTCTTTTCCCCTATTTATACATGTAACTAACAGGTAAGACTGTATCGAGATAATTCTGTCATTTTAAAGAGTTTAGGCTGTAAAACAACAGTTCTGTTCAGTTCATCTCTAAGTAGATGAAATAAAATTATCAGAGGTAAGTGTTTAAAAAACAATTTTACATCTTCTGGAGATGCAAGCACCTGAGTAGTCATGCTTTGCCTGAGCTCTGGCGTAGTATTAGTATTTTTCATAGAATGCGGCATTTGATCTCATAAAAGTGGTTACTCAGCGTGATGTCCCTGGACTGATTCCTAACCAAATCTGTGGGTAAAATGATGCCTTTTAAATAACTTCTAAAGAAGAAAGATATGCCTTTGACCTCCCCTCGAGAGAACAATGCTTGCACTAGCAAGGCTCCTTACCCAGGCTTGGAAGCAATGAAAAAGAATATTACTACTATGATGGATAGAAAAACAAGAGAAGATGCTGCACAATATCAATACAATTATCTCTTAGAGCAGGGGTTTTCAAATTCATTGAATGTGAGCCCACACAAACACAAACCTACCGCACACAGGTCCCTGCAGTAAATGCATCTTTCTTTTGTGTTCCTGGAATGCTGTGTTTCAAAAACAACTGATGGCCCAACACATGTTTTTTTTATTGTATTTCTTTTAACAAAGTACATTCATAAAAAAGGCCTATTCATAAAATATCCATCCAAATATTTCCATTTTACATGCTACTTTTACTGAAACATCACGGACAGAGGGCTTAGTTTTAAAATTGAACAAAACCATTTTTGAACTTCTGCTATTTAACGTTTTCTTAGAAACAATACTAATTATTATTAAAAAAAGAAAGGAAAAGGTTGTTTTGTCAGCAGAATTTTTGCAAAATAGAAGAGTTTAATAAGACAATTACAGCTGACAAATCAGATATATCAGAGCTTCTCCAGCCCCCTGGACTGAAATCTTCCTCCAGTCAACTATTTCAAAGAAAATAATAACAAAAATAGATATGTCCGGGGTGTACCCCTTGAGATGGCACCAGTCCCCCCCCTTACATGGATAGGCATGCTCACTGTGATTTCAGATGTTCATTATTTAAACAAACCTTTAGTATTCTGGCAGACTTAGATAAATAGACACACATGTTTCTAACAGAATTTTATTGGTAAGGGAATCTGTCTTTTTCTACAATATTACTCTATAAAGAACGATCCTGTTCCACTGGTTATTGTGAACATAGAGCTCCATAGTGACATCTGATGGGGCCTGGCCTAGTCAAAGACCAGGTATTGATCCTTTTTCCGCATCAGACACATAACTGTGTTGACACATTCGAGCCTATTCACTTGTGTTCTTCTTCTCTGTGCACCTTACTCTTGTAGAAAAGGAACATCACTGACGGCAAGGTGTAAGATGTCTCTCAGCATGAAATTAAACAGCTGTTGAAAGATGCACAGAGCGCTCAGCAGAGCCTGTTCTTTCCAGTTCTGTTCTAATATTCTCATTTAAGAGTAACTCTATTCCTTTGCCGCAGCCCAGTTGTTTTTTCCTAGTCACTGCACAAAGCATGGGCCTTAGATGCCCTAGAGTACACATTGTACTATGTACTTATTATGCCATGTTCCATGTTTATACTTTTTGTTACAAAGATAATTTATTTGACCATTAAATTGCCCCTTTCAAAGTGCATGTAGAAACATTTAGACTAGCTTTTTTGTTTTACAGCATTATTTGCTGGGATTAATAATATGTTTTATTGTGAGTGCACTTTGACTTCCAGTCTGTGTGCAGGAAAACATACAGTACATTGTATGTATCATTATTAGACAATGAATTGCGTTGGTCTTTTTTACATTTTGTCACATTGTAACCAAATATCACAGTGTATTTGATTTGCGGTATTCAGGCACAAATGACATGTTTTTGTCCAATAAAAATCTTACGTGGGGAGTGTTGGCCTAGTGGTTAGAGCAGTGTGCTTGCACTCAGAGAAGGATGCAAGTACCCGGTTCGATCCCCAGCGCCTGCACTCTGGGTCCCTGAGCAAGACCCTTAACCCCAGATTGCTCCCTGGGCTCCACACAGGGCAGCCCACTGCTCCCCAAGGGTGATGGGTTAAAAGCAGAGAACAAATTTCGTTGTAATGTATGTTTCAATGACAATAAAGATGATATTACTATTACTAAAAAGTATGGAATGTATTTACATACAGCTCTTTTACAATGATACCCCTAAACAAAACAATACATTGCAATAATTTGCCTCCAGAAAAACATATATAGCATTCAAAGTTCTCTGTGATGAGAAATTTCCATGAGGTCAACAGAAAGGCAGGCAAATGTGGCCCAAATGAGAAGTTTTGCAGGTCAAGGGACAAGGTCAGATGTTTAAGATCCAATTTGAACGCTCAGATATGGCCCAAATCTGATCTTTTCAAGTCACATTTGAGCCACTTCCATATGTGGTCCTGAATCCCATTCATATTGGATGTTTTTGAACGTGACTCCAGGGGGAACCACAAAGGCGGATTTAATCCGTCTGACATCACTTTCAATTGACATGTCACAACTTTGTGCCACCAGCAGCTGGAGGTGTTAGCACTTAGCACTAGGGAGACAGATGGCAGCTTCAGCTGCAGCTACAACAGCACTGCTAAGTGGGGGGACAGCGAGATTTTAGATCTCATTAATATATTTACCAAAACATAAACGCCTTCTGTAGCAACTGTTTGGATTGTACACACCAAATTTGTTGGAGGACGTCTCAGCAAGGCTGTCATGTCTGAATATTCCAAACATCCTATCATAATTCCTAACGATCTTCACATTGATGATCTTGTTAAGATATCAACTGGGTCAGTGGAACGAACTGCTTAACCCAGAACTGCATGCCAAACTTAGATAGCACCGGACACAAGGAGATTACTCAAATCTGTCAGATTGTGTTTCACCGCCGGCCGGGTGCGGTAGTTTAACAATCTCATTCTTCAGCATATCCATAAAAGTGTGGGCCATGGTGGTAGGAACCACATACTCTCAAAGCTGCATCAGAAATATTGGGTTACTGGTGCTGGAGCCATGATTAAAAACATCCTGCCGAGGTGCGTTATCTGCAGATGGCTTCATGGAGCTACAGGCCAGCAGCAAATGGCTGACTTGCCTGAAAGCAGAGTGACCCCTGAGAAACCCCCCTTTAGTTTTATTGGAGTAGATTATTTTGGTCCATTTAAAGTTAAGCGTGGGAGAAGTCCTGTGAAGAAATATGGAGTTCTCTTCACGTTTGGCTATTAGAGCTGTACATATTGAGGTTGCCTCATCTCTTGACACAGACTTTCATTAAAGCCTTACGACTAGTGCTGTCAAACAATTAAGCATTTTAATCGCATAATTTCAATAGTTAACTCGAGATTAATCACAAATTAATCGCATATCTTATCGTTACTTCTGAAAGTGTAAAAGCCTATTTGGGCATTTTAATATGTAATTTTACAATAAATGACACTAGTAAAAAACATGCTTGTACAAAAAATATTTACATTTTTTATTTTCAAGCACTTTTCAGAAGTGGAATGAAAACATCCTGGTGCCATAAAATGTTAAACTCTGGCCAGTTATTGTAGCCGTAAACTGCAGAAAATATGGGTAGAGTTGCTCTTCCTGCCTTTACTCCCTCTGCTCCTATGTCAGTCTAGAGGAGGATGCGCTGCAGCGCGTTATGAGGCAGAGGGATATTTACTCATTGTGTTTGTAGTGCGGCAGCGTCACTTTTTTTAGAGCCCAAATAAGCAACTTCACTCTCAGAAACAAGCCCAAAAAAACGGCAACCCGCAACTCATGAAATTTGCAAGCGACTTTAGAAAAAAGAAGCCCAAAGTTGCATGAAATAAGCAGGTAACAAACTGTACCCCCAGATTGGTGACACAGTCCCTGAGATAAAATGACAGTGAGCCAAGATCTACGTTTGGGGAGGGACAGCAACTCGGTCCAATCAACATAACTTCTGTGTCGTTCTCATTTATACAAAGGAAGTTCAGAGAAAGCCATGCTTTGATGTCCTCAAGGCAGTGTGTGAGTTGCTGGACAGTGTTGTTTTGTGCCAAGGGGAAATAGATCTGGCAATCATCAGCATAGCAGTGAAATGAAATGCCATATTTCCTAAAAACAGAGCCGAAGGGGAGTAGGTAGAGAGCAAATAAAAGAGGGCCAAGAATTGACCCCTGAGGGACCCATATGGAAGAGGAGCTGGGGAAGACATGAAGTTGTCAATTTTAACACAAAAACTCCTACTAGTGAGGTAGGACTGAAACAGCCCTAATGCCCCCACAGAGCTCAAGACGAGAGATTAAAATACTGTGATCAACAGTACCAAATGCAGCGGACAAATCTAAAAGCACTTTTTTTATTACACTGTTTAAAGTTATTTAATGTGTAATAAATAACTCTGTCTGTTAGGTATTGTCTGGTGAATATCAGCCCAATCAGCTGATATCAGGACAATAGTTGAAAGGGATGATTCGAGCACTGACGTTCTTTTAACAGCAAACTCTGCACACATAGAATAAAGGAGTGACAAAAATTTAAATCCAGAAAACATCACTATAGAATGCTGTCTATCTGAATTAACACTATATTTCAATTAACAAATACTATCTACTAGGCATATTAATGCGGTAATAATGCTCGTAGCACTATGGAATGATGGTGGAGCGAAACGAAACAAACCTTATGTTTGAAACGAACCGTAGTTGCGTATCCGGGAGCGGATGTTACCCGGAAGCTAATAGCATTAGGCTAGGGGACATTCGGCACTAATTTTAAAAACTTTGGCTTTTTTCTGGTTGTAATGAGCAGACCGGATAACACAAACATCAATTTTCCATCAATGTATAAAAGCCTGGTGGAGATAATGTTTGTTATAACCGTAAAAACACACTCGAATTACATCAGCATGGCGTGATTTCGATGAAGCTAGCGGGAGCTATCCTGTAGTCTCCATGTGTTTTAAAAACACCATGAAGTAAATCGTTCTAAATATCGGTACCTCTGTGTCAGTTCGGTTCACTTTTGGCATCCAGATGGAAGCAGTTGAAACAGGGTGAAGGCTGATTCTCTGATCATTGACATGCAGCTAGTAGGCGGTTATGGGCTAGCTGGAACGTGGCGATTGAAGCAGACCGCTCCGAGTCGTTCATGCAAGTCTTTGACCCGGTTGCAGTGGGCGACTTCAGCTCAGCTTTTGCTCTCAGCTTGAGAAAATTGGTCTTGTGCTGGCTGCAGGTGGGATGCCGTTTTGCGCCGTCTGGAGTCAGCTTCCTGCAACAGCTGGGGAAAAAACCCCACAAGGCTGGATTCGGCATAGACGGATTCTTTACTCCGGCGTCTGGTTACGCAGAAATTAGACTGCAGATTTAGCTTCGATCCAGCCGGCAGTTCTCCAAACCCAGTCAGATGATGAAGAGAGTTCCCCCCTATTTCGCTCCAATGAAGCAACGGGAAATGAGAACGTTTGTCTGTTGGAGCTTGGCTTTATAGCAACGGTGGCACCCTGCTGAGGGGGGCAGTTCCTTGGTGCCTGTGAAAGTTCCAAACTTCTTTTGCTTCCAATTCAATCAGATTTTTCCTCATGGCTTGATGGCACAACACACTAAAACAACAAACTTTGACAAAAGAGTCTGTTGACAAAAGTATATAGTTAAAAACCCTCAGAAGTGCGCTCTCTGTACTGTGAAGAGCTTTGGACCCAGACTGAAACGGCTCAGTGATACCACCGTCCTCTAAAAATGATAACTGGTTGTAGACAATGTTCTCTAATATTTTAGAAATAAATGGAAGATTGGAAATGGGCATGACATTAGAGCAGAGGGAAGGGTCGAGGCCTATTTTTTTAAGAAGGGGACATAGCTTAAAACCCCCGGAGCTACCGTTGATAATCTGAAGTACACTTGGTCCAGTAGTAGCTAATACCTCTTTAAACAAGCGAGGTCTGTAGGAGAACCTTGTTTTTTGTACAGCTTGGTTTTATGATAAATGTCAGGTCCAGCTTGTTATATTGTGACAACCTGCTTGTTGCATAGAGCTGGATGCACCGTTTTCCTCTCTCCCTCTAACACCTGTCCTCTGACAGCCCAAGAGACGCGCTGGCCACGCCCCTAACCACATGCACTCACCTGATTTGTCCACAGTTCAAGCTGGCTCCCGACTCCAGTTTAAAAAATGTCAGTGTCTCAACAGACGAGACAGAGACAACTGCGACCAAATCAAGTCAGACAGTGCTGTGGTTTCTGGTATGTTATGGTAAATTGTCTGTGCAGTTTGATCCATTATTGTACTCTGTTCACACGCAAGATTTATCTTTCCCATGATGTGCCACTTAAACAAAAACCCTATCGAGTTTCACCTGCTAAACTCCAAATCATTAAGGAGCATGTAGAAGAAATGCTGGAGAAGGATATTATTGAGCCATCCGTATCCTCATATGCTGCTCCAGTTGTTTTGGTGCCTAAAAAGAATGACCCCAAACTACGTTTCTGTGTTGATTTCAGGAAACTGAATGCAGTCACAAATACAGACGCTTACCCTTTGCCAAATATTCAAGAAATCCTGGAGTCTCTTTCTGGAGCAGTGATTTTCACAACACTAGATTTGAACAGTGGCTACTGGCAAGTCCGCATGGATCCAGGAAGCAGTGAAAAGACTGCTTTTCTTTGTCTATATGGCCTCTTCCAATTTAAGGTTATGCCTTTCGGCCTTAAAAATGCTCCAGCTACATTTCAAAGGCTTATGGAGATAGTATTGAGTGAACTCAGAGGACAAAATTGTTTTGTATATCTGGATGACATCATCATTTACTCCACCACTTACAGTCAGCATAGTAGCGATATACAAGCAGTGTTGGATAAACTACGTAAAGCAAATCTCACAGTGAACATGAAAAAAAGCCAGTTTTTCTGTTCATCCATAAAATTTCTGGGACATGTGGTATCTTCATCTGGTGTTGCAGTGGATCCGGACAAAATCAAGGCTGTCCAAGAATTTCCAGTTCCTCAGAACATTAAACAACTTCAGAGATTTCTGGGAATGGCTGGATGGTACCATCGATTTGTGCCTGATTTTTCTGCATTGACAGAACCACTCAATGCTCTGAAATGAAAAGGAGCCAAATTTCTTTGGACGCCATCCTGTCAAACATCATTTGATGCTGTTTTATGAAAAAGTAAGGTATCGGGAGAGATCGGCAAGACACAAATAAAAACATTAACACTGTTTCTATTAGGATAATAGTGCCCATATTTATTATTCCCCACAGAATACAGCAACACAAAACAGCAAGCACTTCTTAAACACTATTTCTGCTACCCCACAGAATATAGCAAAAAAGCAAGCACATAAAGCAACATTGCTTTCAGGCAAGCGTGATGTTCCACCCCTTACCATGGCACAGAATTGGGAAGTCGGTCAGCAGTGTTGGGCAAGCTACTTGTCCAGTGTAGTGAGCTAAGCTATCAGTTACTCAACAATAAATTAAGCTTCACTACACAAAAGCTACCACCTATAGAAATATAGCAAGCTAAGTTACACAAATGTGTTAAAAGTAGCTTAACTACATCAGAAGCTACTTAACGTTGTACCAACCTAATGTCAGTTCAATTCAAAATGAGTCTGATACACTGGTTAAAACATTTATTAAAGATCAGCCAATGACCTAACACAGTGTAGACATTGCTTTATGAGCAGCATAATAAAATACAAACTGAAGTAATTACTGCTAGAAATAAAACAAAAAGGTTATTGGCCTAGTACGTGCAGTGGCGTTAATAACGTTTGGTGGCGTTTTTTGCATATTATATTATCAGGAGGTTGTCTTTTATGTGCTCAGCCACTAGATTTAAAGGTGTTTTACCCAATAAGAACACTGCAGCACCAGACACAAGCAGGAGGTCCCTGATCGTTGGGGAAAGGCAGAAAGAAGATGCACCTTTCTTTCTGATCCTGTCTAAATCCTGCTTAGTTCAATAATAAAGTCTGATATTACACAAAACTCACTTTGCTTGTTCTCCCTACTTATGCCCTTGGTGCAGAAGATAAATGAAATCTTTAACAGAAATGTTATTATTAATTCTGAAAATATTATCATGTGAATATAAATACAAAGCATACAGAAAATGCAGCTTTATTAAGTGACCTGGTTTATTTTATTTAGCTTTTAATTTCTTTTCAACATTTAGTTCTACTACTTGGCTTGTGCTTTGGTAGTTTCATGTTTAAAATGACAAAAGAAATATGAAAAAGCTTATGGTGCATCCAGGGGCGCAACTACCCAGTATAAGAGGGGTAAGCAGCATCAGTTTTGCCCCCCCCTGGATTAAAATAAATAAATAAGTGCCAGACATCATCATGTATGGTCTTTAAATAATAAAGGTTTATTTTAAAGTATATCAGCCACTGTAGGCCTACCATAATAATAATTAGATGGTATATTATTAACAATGTTAACACATAATAAACAGTTGCAAATTGACAAACGTTAACATTATCATTATAAACAATGCAACTTAATGCAGCCTTTCTAAATCAGCCTAGTGATGGCATCAGATAAGACAACTATTATGCAGTAAGGTTTTGCTGCTGTTGAAATTACATTCACATTTTGGATTTTAAAAAGTAGAAATATGGATAGCCTTAGCGTCGACCTTTAGAGAGAGAGATGTGACCCTGTAATTACAGCTTCCATGTCACCCAACAAATGTAAAGCAGCCTACATGTCTGACAGCACAGCTAACATGAACAGCTAATGGTAAAACAACATCTTTATTGCATATTATTTATGCATGAGTTACTGCATAAGTTATGTTTTCTGGATTCTGGTTATTTATTGTACATGCTACCTTATATTTTCCACTATGTCAGCGCAGCAACATTGGTTTTGCATTAAGCTAGAAGCTAGCTGTAAACCCCCATTTGGCTGCTACATTCCCACTGTTAGCAAACACAAGCTAGTCTGTTCATATATATTCATATTATATGAATATACAAGCCTAAGTAACGGGAGCAAATCTATGCATGATTCCATGGTAAACCAAAGTCATTGCATTAGTTATATACATCAACAGCTAATGGTAAAACAAAATATATTAATGATTCCATGATAAACCAGTTTATGTATGTTTTCCAGATTCTTGTCCTGTATTGTACCTGCTACCTTACAGGGTTTCCCGCAGCGCTATACTCACGCTACCGCCTCCCCTCCCCCCCCCCCCAGTCGATCCGCGCAAAACTTGTCGCCCCGCCAATTCACCGCCTCGCTTAAGCAAATTCCTGCCTTATATTTTCCAGTTTTCAACTCAGCAACCTCGGTTTTGCACATTCTAAGCAAGCTGTGAACCCCATTTGGCTGCTACGTTAGTAATCGCTAGCTAGTCTCTTAACGTGAATAACGTTATTTGCAAGCCTCCAAGCACAGCCGTCAAACTTTAATTTCTACCTGTTGCCTTTCACCATCCACTTGTTTAACTGCTGTTGCATCCCTTGAAATGCCATCTCCCTTTCCCTTTCTTTTTTTTATTTTTCGCCCCCCACAGCTTTCTTGATTTATCCATTTTCCATAGACAACTAAACTCACTACTCGTAGGCTATTCTATCTGCTCGCTCAGCGCTCACGGCGCCCCCGCTCCCAAGTACATCCCGCTGCAGCCTTCCCGCAGGCTGCAGCGGGATGCTTCTCCCCGCTCCCTCTTGTGTCAAAATTCTACGGTGGAATCTTATGACATAGGGCGTCTACTCTAACATGTTTTGTTCTAAAATGTTATTTAAAACATTGAGGAAATTCAAAAATGTTAAAGAAAAGCACAATAGCAGCTACATATAGAAAATACCAAAACTTTTTTTTTTTACCATCACTTTGGCGCCCCCATGGTGCTGCGCCCCTATGCACTGCATATAGTGCATACCCACTTTTTGCGCCACTGGGTGCATCTTCTTTCTGCCTTTCCCCAACGATCAGGGACCTCCTGGTTGTCTGGTGCTGCAGTGTTCTTATTGGGTAAAACACCTTTAAATCATGTGGCTGAGCACATAAAAGACAACCTGCTGATATTATAATATGCAAAAAACGCCACCAAACGTTATTAACGCCACCGCACGTATTTTACGCGTGCGCGCGTTTTTTACGTCACCGCGCGTTCTGGCTGGAAACGCGCGGTGACTAAAAAACGCGCGCTCGGGTAAAATACGGGTTGGAACTGCACGTTATTGTAAGGGCGAGTATTTGCCTAATCGGCTTGCCATAAATTCCACTGCCGTATGCATGCGCATGTTTCGATAGATACAGACAGGAGAGGCAAAGTAGAAGCTCGCGCATGAACATGTCCAACCAACAACTCAGATGGATTGTTCACTCTGAATGTTGTTTCAAAATAGCAAACCTTGTTTCATTTCTTAGTTATGTCCTGGATTTTGTAGCGTTTGCGGACGCTACGTCGCTACTTGATCAAAACAATAACGTCACTACAGGAAAGTTACTTGATTCATAAAGCAGTGACGCTACGGTCAAGCTACTGGAAAATGTAGTTTAACTAATAGCTTCGCTACATGTAGCGGCGCTACTGCCCATCACTGTCGGTCAGTCCGGTAAGAGCACAATCCACGCGGCCGGGCATCATACCACGGCAGACTTCAACGAATGAGGGCGGTTCCCTCCTTTTTATACCCATAAACAAAGTGTCAGTTCGTCCCGTTTCCAAAACATGTTTCCAAAACAAAAACCGTTCCCAGCATCTCAGCAGTGTGTGAAGCAAAATAATATTGCAAAATAAGGAATATAGAATCAGTCTTTCCCACAACACATTGTCATAAGTTCCCACCACAAGTTAACACAATAACACATGTGGTTCTTAGTTTCATGTGAACTCAGGTGCGAACACCACAACAGCAATAATCAATGTGTGAACTGGCCAGTCCTCTCTCTTAAAGAGCAAAAAACTATTTATTTACCTGACCAGAGAGATTTTGACACGATGGGGTGTGCCAACATATATTCTCTCTGACCAAGGTCCACAGTTTGTTTCCTCCATATTCGAAGACACTTGTAAAAGATGGAACCTCACACCAAAGAAAACCTCAGAGTACCATCCACAAACTAACCTTACGGAGAGAATTAACCGTAATATTAATGCCATGCTCTCATCCTATGTTGGTAACAAACATAAAAGTTGGGATAAATACCTACCGGAATTTCGATTTGCTTTGAACTCTGCAGCGCACGAGTCCACAGGTGTGACTCCAGCTGAACTCAACCTTGGATGACTACTGAAAGGGCCATTGGATGTAGAGTTAAGTCCAACCCTTTTTGACCCTGACACCCCTGTTTATGCTACTGCAAAACAGATTGTAAAACTTCGTGAAATTGCTGATACCAACTTGACAAAAGCTAAACTACGACAAAAACATAACTATGACCGTGGAAGAAGGGATGGAAACTTTTCAGAAAGAGACCGTGTATGGATCCGCTCACACCCCTTATCCAAGGCTGATCAATCGTTTATGGCCAAACTTGCTCCACGATGGAGGGGTCCTTACCGTATCACAAAAAGGACTGGCCCTGTAAATTATGAAGTGGTCCTGGAGGATACTGGAGAAGACCTCCGTGTAGTTCACATATCTCAGATCAAACCTTGCTATCCTACAGCAGCAGAAGTGGATAAACAGCAGCAGAAAAAGGTTCTGGAAATATTCAATGAGGAAAGCGACAATGAAGACTTCCATGGCTTTACTTCCTCTGACGTGTAAAGAAAGGGAAAGATAAAGGCAATCTAATACAGATGGAAAAAGGAGATTTTTGTGTATTGAATTTAGCTCACTTCGTCAATGGGTTCCGTGTATTTATAAAGGACAATAACTGCATGATTGGGAAGATGAGGCGTATAAAGAAATTCACCCTTACTAGTTCGGGACCTCTCAAGGGGGGGGGGGGGGGGGTGACAACCTGCTTGTTGCACAGAGCTGGCTGCACCGTTTTTCTCTCTCCCTCTAACCTCCTGTCCTCTGACAGCCCAACACACGCCCTGGCCACGCCCCTAACCACATGCACTCACCTGATTTGTCTGCAGTTCAAGCTGGCTCCCAACTCCAGTTTCAAAAATGTCAGTGTCTCAACAGACAAGAGACAGAGACAACTGCGACCAAATCAAGTCAGACAGAGACTTTAAAAATAATTCATCCGAGGCTGTTCTCTTTGCTAGATAGTAGTGATGGTGAGATGAAGCCTCATGAGGCATTGAACCACTTGAGCCAATTGGTTCGAGAAAGGGTTCATTTCTTGATGCTTCATGTGCACACGAAACCACCTACTGGCCAGGTGTATAATCACAGCCAGCTGGATCTTAACACGTGTGATGCATTGAATTTTTGTCTATTATGACTCTTGGGAGTGACTTCACAAAAGGTGTAGGACGAAATAATTTGTCTACATACATTTTGTATACACATGTGTATAATAAAACATTGTTTGAATGTATTCTCTGTGTGTAATTATTCCCAAAATAGTAGTGTCATGTGATATGGCATGGTGTGTAATAATGTTTTTCTGTGACTCTAGAAAAATGGCATGGGCTTAATCAGGCAGAGGACAATGAAAGTGCTTGTGGAACTAGGCAGGGGGTAATGAATAGGCTAATGCTTGTGTAACTTGGATGATTTCATGCATTTTTATTAAGAAACAACAATTTCTCCACAGTTTTTGGTTTCAAATGATTTCTCTTTTTTGATACTACTTCTCCAGCCTTTGAAAAGACACGCTCACATGGCACAGATGATGCCAGAGTGCATAAATAAATAAGTGCAAGTATGTACAGATTGGGGTACTGTGACCAATGATTAGCCCAGTACTATACGGTCCCACAGTTTCCCCTCAGCAGCTACACTGAAGCACACAGAGGTTCCCGCTGCGTCTTTACGCACGATCCAGCTGCTGATGTCTCCCTCTTTTCAGCTCAATGCAATTCTAGACAGTAACAGTTTATAACCTATATCACCTTTCACAGCAACAGGTTTCTCATCTCAGTCGACCAGACAATTCTCTATTGCTCTCCTCAGTGCGCTCTGGGCGGTGAGGTGGGAGGATTTTACCCGATGGTGCGCTGCGTGCGAGGGATAAACAGGGGAGAAATGCATAAATAAAAACTGTAAAGGGCTCCTATACAGTGATCATAGGAGCTGACCGGTCTGAGATCAACCTTCTGATGTTACAAGTTCTTTAAAATGACTCTTAAAAGCGCGCACCCAAATTACAAGTAACGTAATTTTGCGCACCTGAAAAAAGCGCAAGGCAGAGGCACAGAAATACGGTGCATGTAGTTAAAAAAATGCAGAATTAATAAAAACAACTTATAAACAGACGTAGCGTTTTAAACTGCATCTGGTGAGCAGAACTGTTTTATGATCCAGAGTGCAGCCATGCCTGGTTCTGAATGAAGGCAATATCTGGCAGCAGCTCTCGTCCCCCGCCCCCTCCCCTTCTGCGTACGTAGTACAGGACCTTACCGGCTCACTTTCACCGCTGGTTAAAAGCGTAAAGACTAAAATTATTCATAACTCTGATCGCTCCTCCTGCTGCTCTGTTAACATGAACTGCAGCAGGAATTACTGATGGCCACAAGTCGTGAAAGAAGCTAAAACATCTCAGCAGAAGGCAGAGTTTTTATCGTCCGCTGCCCAGATGGGCGTTGGGATTTTTATGCGTGAAAAATGCCATGTTTGCGTGTGAGCGTGTGAAGTCAGTGACGGTCAATGCGTGATAGTTGAGAGCACTGATCTCCTATCTATCTATCTCTCTCCTAAACTCTCCAAACACCAAACTAACTGTCTCAAACTAAATAACCACTATCCAAACTCTGCTATCCAAACTATCAAAACTCTATCCACTCTCTCAACTGACCGCAACTCGCCTACAACAACCTGTAAATTACCCAGACTATTTGTTCTATCTGATATTTGTTAGATATACTTTCACTCATATATTGTCTTTTGTTTTTATGCCTAATGTTCCTGATTCTTCCGTTTTTAAGTAATAAATTCTACATTAATAGTGAATTACGGCAAAAGGTTCACGGGGCTTTTATTTTGAAGGCATGTTTTTCTATTTCCGGTTCCGGTAAAACGGAAAGAAGCGCTACGTTCCAACGGCTGTACCTAACGGTACATACCTAACGGCCGTACCTAACGGCCGTACCTAACGGCTGTACCTAACTGCTTCTTAAAGGACATTACGGGTTCCCATCCACATTTTTTATGGCATCTAGCTGGAAGGCGAACAGGTATAATTTGCTTTGTTGTGTAGTTTTATGTTTATAATGACTAAGTTTATTAGAGTTTATATATCTAAAAGAAGTTTGAATAAGCTAATGCTAGCTAATGGCATTTATCCTTTATGGTTTGTTATGTAAATATGAAACATGGTCATATGTTAATTGGAGTAATTTTGTTTTATTTATCTACAGCTCTTACGGTGTGTCTATGGTGTCTGTTTCTGTCTGTTAATAAATGGGTTGGAATACCCCACCATAGTCCATCAGTCCTCATCAATGAGTGCATCGTCTGAATAAAGTCTGGCTAGACTGCTACAGTAAGAGCTGACTCCTGCATCATCCCTGCTGCCACGCTGCACGATGGAGCCATGAAGACCACGCGGAGCTACGTTGCTACTCAGCTGCCGATGACAACGGATACTTTTTAGAGCAACTTGCCGCCATTTTACGGGTCCGATGGACATAGAGACTTCATGGTCATCACGCAGGCAGTTTATTGGTTTGGTGTGAAGGTCAGACAAGGTATGGAACATTTCATTTCAACTAAGAAGTAACGATCCATCTTCAAGAAGAGCGTCAACTCATCTCCAACAGCTAAAGAAGGAAAAAGGGTGTCAATTACAAAGGACATTTACGTTATAAGGACATAAAAAAAAAAAAAAAAAAAAAAAAAAAAATGATGTTTGATGTGGAAACTGCATTTGAAGCTTACCTCTGAGTTCTATTATTCTTTACACTGTATGAAGGCTATCTGCCCTTTCTTTGATTTGGTGCTAAAGTAAGGAATTTCTTCTACTTCATTATTACAGTCTATAAACTACGGTAAATACGGACAATCTGTTAAATAGGGTTTATTAGAATGGAACGAAATATGAAGGGAATGGAGAATCCCTCCCCACAATCAGAGCTAGAGAGTCAGGTTGATAGCCTCCATATTAAAATTGAAAAGCTTAAAGCATCTCTTAGGAATACATCAGAGTGTGCAGAGAGAGAACTTTTAGAAAAAGAAATCCAAAGTAAAGAAAAGGAATTGAGTAGCTTACAAAGTGAACTAACAGCAGGCGTCCGACGCTCATCCCGTCCAAAAAATCCAACTCCTAAAATGCTCGAAATGCAACAAGAAGAGGAAAGAAAAAGGGAAAGAAAGTTCACCTCAACATATGAAAAATGGAAAACTCGAGCCCGTGGGTCAAGAGAGCAGCTTAAGTTAGATATCAATGACAGTGAACTGGCTTCTCTGATGGACTCTTTAGAGAAGGATAAAGAGGCTGTGTTGAACGCTTACCTTGAAGTGCGAAATCACATCACACCGTCACCGGCTTTAAGGCGCCGTGTTGATAGTTGTGAGGCAATTACAGCAGATATTTTAAAGGTTACCTACGAGAGAATGTCAGGCATTGATGGAGATTATGATGAACAGCAAGTAAAATCCCGTCTTAAAGAGCTACTTAAGAGTAGCTATGCACGTTCCATCTATGGATCCACTGTCTCCCGAATTACAAAGTCAGTCAACAGTCACGAGAGCACATCCTTTACAGTTAAGCGAGCGGATGCTGCAGCAGAGCTCGCCGCAAAGGAAGCAGAGTTTCAAGGGTTGCTGGAAGAAGAGAAGCAAAAGGAAAAAATAGAGCAGCAACAAAGGCAAATAGAAGTAGAAAAACGCAGACTCGAACGCCTTCAAGCAGAAAAGGATTTAAAGGCGGCCCGTGCCAGACTGCAGGTTTACGACCAGAGAGCATCACAAGAAGGCAGTGTTTGTTCCTCTAGTAGTTCAGAGATAAATCATAGCCCAGCTGTGACCAGCAGTCAAACAAACAAGGTTATAGCATCGTCAGCTGACATAAGTGTGTTATCCCTCGCCCAAGTCTTTCAAGACAGTATGGCTCTAAATAGACTTCCAGTACCAGAACCATCTGTTTTTAATGGTGACCCTATCCATTTTATTGAGTGGAAAACCTCCTTTATGTCACTTATTGACGCAAAGGCAATCTCCACAGCTGACAAACTTTATTACTTAAGGAAATATGTTGGTGGTCCAGCTCGAAGAACCCTTGAAGGAACTTTCTATAGAAAAGATAATGAGGCTTACAAGGACGCATGGACCAAGCTAGATGACAGATACGGCCAAGCCTTCATTATACAGAGAGCCTTCAGAGACAAGCTCACTAACTGGCCAAAGCTCCAACCAAGGGATGCAGAAGGATTAAGAGATTTTGCAGACTTCTTGAATGCCTGTCAAGATGCAATGACACACGTAAAGAGCCTTGAAATACTGAACGACTGTGAGGAAAATAAGAAGCTAGTCCACAAACTACCTGAGTGGCTAGCATCTCGCTGGAATAGGAAAACTACAGAAGCCTTGAAGGAGAAAAAAGAGTTTCCCAGCTTCAAAGACTTTGCCACCTTTATGGCAACGGAGGCAGAGATTGCTTGTAATCCGATTACTTCAGCCTATGCACTTCACAGCTCTGAGTCCACCACTGAAAAACGAGACAGCAGGGAGCCTAAGCGCAACAAGGCAAGTGTTCTGAGTACTCAGACTGGGACCAATGAGGACAAACAGAGGCCAGCTAAAGGAAAGGAAAGGCCTCCTTGTTCATTCTGTCACGAAAATCAGCATAGGCTCCATGGATGTCCCAAGTTCACTGAAAAAACACTGGAAGAGCGGCGAGAATTCTTTAAGGAACATAACCTCTGCTATGGCTGCACTAAACCTGGTCATAGTGCAAAGGACTGCCGATATCGACATACTTGTAATACATGTAAAGGCAGACATCCCACTTGCCTGCATGACAACAATTATGTAAGGAAAGAAAGGGCATCACCTCAGGAAAAGGCCACCCCAAGTAATAGCAGTCATACAGAAGCTGCTGCAACTTCCATGTCAGTGACTACAGGACAGACTACCAACACGTCTATGATTGTGCCTGTATGGGTGTCAAGGAATGGTTCACAAACAGAAAAACTGGTTTATGCATTGCTGGACACACAAAGTGACACAACATTTGTCGACCAGGAAGTAAGCAATGCTCTAAAGGCAGAGTCCTGTCCAGTCAAACTAAAGTTAACAACCATGATTGGGCGTGATGTGGTGGTGAAAAGCCAAAGGGTCTCAGGACTTCGTGTGCGAGGCTACTCCTCCTCTCTCTACATTGACCTTCCTCCCACTTACACCAAGGATTGCATACCGGTAAACCGTGGCCATATTCCTACATGTGAAACAGCCAGAAATTGGAATCATCTTTCAAAGGTTGTAAATGAGATTCCACCACTGCAGGATTGCGAAGTTGGACTTCTAATAGGATACAACTGTGCAAGGGCAATGACACCGAGAGAAGTAATAGCAGGAGGAAACGAAGAGCCCTTTGCGGTTCGTACCGACCTAGGGTGGAGCATAATGGGGTGCTCCTCGCCATGTCTTGATACTTCAAGTGCAGTTAGGCAATGTTTTCGAATTGCTGTCAGGGAGCTCCCTCCGGTTACCCCTGGAGATGCTATTCGTGTTCTGGAGTCTGACTTCAAAGACGCCAAAGAAGATGGCAGGACAGCATCCCAGGAAGACATTCTGTTCTTGGATAAGCTCAAGAACGGCATCAAGAAAAACAGTCAAGGTCACTATGAGATGCCGTTACCCTTTAAAGAGAGGCCCATCTTACCTGACAACAAACAGCTAGCCATTGTACGCCTCAGCCATCTTAAGAGGAAGTTGTTAAGAGATGAAATTTACAGGAAGGAGTACATCAAGTTCATGGAAGAAGTTATAGAAAAGGGGTATGCAGAGGAAGTCCATGAAGAAGGAAAGGAGGGCGAAAAATGGTACATACCTCATCATGGCGTATACCATGCTAAAAAGCCAGACAAGCTACGTGTGGTTTTTGATTGTTCAGCTAAGTACAAGGGTACCAGTCTAAACGATCATCTGCTTACTGGACCCGACTTGATGAACAATCTCAACGGGGTCCTCCTTCGCTTCCGTCTCCACTCAACCGCATTTATGTGCGACATCGAAAAGATGTTTCATCAGTTTCACGTTGGAGAGTCAGACCAAGATTACCTGCGCTTCCTATGGTGGAAGAAAGGAGATCTTAGTGTGCAGCCCCAGGAGTACCGAATGAGAGTACATATCTTTGGCGCAGCGTCCTCGCCTGGGTGCGCAAATTATGGCTTAAAATATCTGGCCACAGCAAACAAAGACCTATACCCACTAGGTTCAAAGTTCATTATGAGAGACTTTTATGTTGATGATGGGATAGTAAGTGTGGATAGTACGGAAAAGGCCATTCAGCTCGCTCAAGAGGCCAGAAGACTCTGTGCTCTCGGAGGCCTTAGGCTCCACAAGTTTGTGTCTAACGATAGAGCTGTTTTGGAAAGCATACCATCCTCTGAACGTTCGTCTGATGTTAAAGATCTCAACCTTACCTATGATGACCTCCCTTCAGAGAGAGCGTTGGGTATCCAATGGCATGTCAACTCAGACTGCTTGAAGTTCAGTATTAATCTGAAAGACCAGCCCGCAACACGCCGAGGCATACTATCCGTGGTTGCCTCCTTGTACGACCCTTTAGGGTTTGTAGCCCCATTTTTGCTCATTGGAAAGGCGGTGCTGCAGGAAATGTGTAGACGTGGAACAAGCTGGGATGATCCTTTGACTGATAAACTTCGTCCACGGTGGGAGAGATGGAATAACGACTTAATCAACATAGAAAAATTAAACATACCCCGGAGTTATGCACCGGTGGAATTCGGAAAAGCTACAAAAAGAGAGTTACACCACTTCTCGGATGCAAGCATGTCTGGCTATGGACAGTGTTCATATTTAAGACTCATGAACGAAGAAGGAAACATCCACTGTGCCTTAGTCATGGCAAAATCTCGTGTTGCTCCAACAAAGGTCATCACAATTCCGAGATTAGAGCTGACAGCTGCTGTAATCTCAGTGAAAACCAGTATTGTGCTGAAAGAGGAGCTTGGAGATGCTGACATAGAAGAGTATTTCTGGACAGATTCCAAGGTCGTACTAGGGTACATCAACAATGAGGCTCGCCGTTTCCACATGTTTGTGGCCAACCGTGTCCAGAAAATACATCACAGTACGACTCGAGATCAATGGCGATATGTTCCCTCTGACCAAAACCCGGCAGATCATGCCTCTAGAGGGCTATTCATCGATGAACTGATATCGTCGACCTGGTTCACTGGCCCCAACTTCCTATGGCAAAGAGACATCTACTTTCCACAAGTGGTGATCTCGGAACTACCTGTGGGAGATCCAGAAGTAAAGGGAGCTCAGACCCTAAGCACAGAAACTATAGAACAAGCCTCTATCACAGATCGCTTGTCAAGACTCTCGTCCTGGTCCCGGGCTGTGCGTGCAGTGGCACGCATACTTCGCAGGATTAACAGAGACAAATCAAATGGTCTCTCAACAGAGAAGGAAAGAGAAGATGCGGAGTGCGTCATTATCAAAAACCTACAGAGACAAATATATTCAGAGGAACTGAGGCTACTAATGAAGGGTTCTCAACTGCCACTCAACAACAGTCTGTACCGCCTCAACCCCTTTGTGGACAAGGATGGTGTGATCAGGGTGGGAGGACGACTCCGTGACTCAAATCTCCCTTACGAAGTGAAACATCCGGCTATAATTCCAAAGGAACATCACATCACCAGAATGATCATCGCACACTGTCACGAAAAGATTAAACATCAAGGCAAAGGAATGACCATTAATGCCATCAGGGAAAAAGGCTATTGGATATCAGGGATTGGTCGGGCCGTGGCATCTCATATCCATGTGTGTGTGAAGTGTCGAAAGCTTCGGAGATGCACAGAAGAACAAAAAATGGCTGATCTCCCTCCGGAGCGTGTAGATCCATTCCCCCCCTTTTTATACTGTGGGATGGACTGCTTTGGCCCCTTCTACACAAAGCAGGGCCGAAACACACGTAAAAGATATGGGCTTCTCTTTACCTGCTTTTCCTCTAGGGCCATCCATATCGAAATGTTGGAGGATCTTTCAACTGACTCCTTCATAAATGGGCTGCGCTGCTTCATTGCCATACGCGGCGCAGTGCGTCAGATTAAATCTGACCTGTGGGCTTTCTAAAGCTGTCAAACCCCGCGCCGAAATCTGAACCACTTCCCGAAGCAGTCACGTGGTACAGCCGAGCAGCGAGGCTGCGGACGTCATCGTTTTCGGCTCCTCCCCTAAATGAACCAAGCCTCGATACGCGCTTCACGGAAACGCCCCCTCCATTACTCGACACACGCCTCGAAGCCTCGGCACATCACGTAACATCACTACTAGATAGATTTTTCTCTCACGGATCATTTAAATATAAGCCAAACAATAATTAATACATCCACTTCTGTGCTCCTGCCCTGCTGATGTGTCACCTGAAGCTGATGACGTCACAGATATAAAATCTCCCGTAAGTTTTAAAATTATTCAAAAACCTAAAATCAAGCAAAACTAATCACAGTGCTTCTTTTATAGAAGTTAAAATAAATGTAAATATATTTCTCCAGTGAAAGCAACCAAAGAAAACCTGTTCCTGCTTCTGCTCTGTGCCAGATTTCCATCTCCTGATCTGTAAGTCTGTTTTTTTTGCATGTTTTGTTTGTGGTGTTGTGATATTGCTGGTGTATTGTAGAATTTAAGTTGTGTATGGGTTCTTATGTATTTTCTGTTTATTCACAGCTCTTGCTGTGGGGCAATTTGTGTTGGAGCCTGCCTACTTGGGAGGAAACAAAGAAAAAAAATTTTTTTCTTTGTGGGGAAGGGATTTATGTTTATTTTTGAATGGACATTTAAAAAATACAAAACTGTGGAACAAATATTTCTGTTGTTGGTCTTATGTGTAAAACAATTGTTTGTCATTCATTGTACTTAAGGGTCTACACCTTGAAGTGTATGGTCCTAACTTTTTTGAGAGATCAAAAGTTAGCACACAGCTTCAGTCGCTTCAGTTAGAAACCACTGATCAGGCCCGAAAACTGGCTGTAGTGATGGACTCAGACCTGAACCTCCAAAAGCATCTAAAGACAATTACAAGGTTGGCTTTCTATCACCTGAGGAACATTTCCAGGAATAAAGGACTAATGTCTCAGCAGGATCTGGAAAAACTAATCCATGTTCATCTTTAGTAGAACTGATCACTGCAACGGTGTTTTCACAGGTCTGCCTAAAAAGTGGATCAGACAGCTGCAGCTGATCCAGAACGCTGCTGCCCGCGTCCTCACTAAGACTAAGAACGTAGAGAACATGGACCCAGTTCTAAAGTCATTACACTGGCTCCCTGTATCTCAGAGCATAGACTTTAAAATACTTCTGTTAGTCTATAAATCCCTGAATGGCTCAACACCTAAATACATCAGACTTGTTATCAGTGTATCAACTATCCAGACCACTCAGGTCTTCTGGCTCCAGCCTACTCTGCATACCTAGAACCAGAACTAAACACGGAGAAGCAGCATTTAGTTCCTATGCTCCACTTATATGGAACACACTTCCAGAAAACTGTAAAAGTGCAACTTTAAATCCTACTTGTCAAGAGGGATACCTCTATAGGTATAAAAACCTACCTACAAACCTTGAAAGATCAATCAAAACCGTCACAATGTGAGCTAATCTTTAGTATGTGACACACAGAAAATCAGAAATATGAATGAATATCAAGTTTTGCAGTTACAAGTCCGGATCTGAAACATCTGGTCCCTTTTCTGTTCATGCATGCCAAGAATGTGAGATGACAGGAGCATATCACCGCTGGTGGCTTCAAACATAATTAGAATCACTTTACAGAAACCATAAGAAAATGCTGCAGAGTAACCTGGAAGTCCATTTGTCTGGTTTTAAGACATTTCTGTTTCATTAGTTTTCAAAACAATTCTGAAAAGTAGAACAGAAAGGGGATGATGAGCCCCAGAGCCCTGGGAGACCAAGCATTCTTTGTGCTGACCAACCAGAAGCCTGATTGGACAACAGAAATGTTTTTGTCTGAAGTTTTAAGTATTATCAGAGTCTCTCTTCTGTGCTTACAAACTGCTCCTGTCCAACAGCCTGCATGTTGATTATTTTTCTATTCAGCTTGCACCCTATGTTCTCTAACCACTACACTTGTCTGTGCTCTTTTGTGCATGCATAATTTTTATACCTTTCCATAATTCATAAGTTGCTTAAATTACATTGATATTTTCATGAACTCAGGCTCTTGAATGAAGCAGCTCTTAAATTTTGAGGCCAGCAGCTCAAGCTGAATAAAATCATCCTCGCTCTGTTACCCACAAAGACAGTGTTACTCTGCTGACATGTGAGGAGCAGAAAGAAGAAAAGCTCAATGCCCTGGTGTATTTTAGGCCTCATCCCTTTTTATACTACATTGGTCTAATAGTTGTAAATAAATCATTTAGCTCTGTTTCTCAACCCTGCTCCTCTGTGCCCACTGTCCTCCATGTGTCCCTGCTGCTGCACACCTGAATTAAATGAATGGGTGATTAATAGACTTCTGCAGAATTTGATAGCATGCTGTGGGGTGATGCAATCATTTGCTTCTGGTTTGCAGGAGCAGAGACACATCTAAGTCATGAAGGATAGAGGGACTTGGGAAGCAGGGATTTAGTCTAGTTGGGTTAATGTTGCACTTTGGTAAATGCTTTCAAATTATTGTGGACCTCATCAGATTATGACCTGAGTAGGTACACTGGTGGCACAGGGGCGGTGCAGCCCATGTGTAGGGACCTTGGTCCTCAAAGCAGCTGATCCGGGTTCAGTTCCAGCCTGCGGTCCGTATGTCTTCAACCCCCCCCCCCCCCGCCCCCCCCCCCCCCCACACCACCACCACCACCACCTCTCGCCCCACCTTCCTCTCACCTAAGAAGGGCCATTTGTGCCACAAAAAATCCTGAAGGAAAAAGAAAATAACATAAAATTATACTGCCTGTTTCAGAAGTCTGCTCTACAACATAAGTATAGTATTGTGATTGGTGCACTGCTGTACTCAGGCATAAGTTTAGGCTTCTAGTCAGAGTGGCTCATGTTACCCTGAGCTATCTCTATAGTTATGCTGCTATAGGCTTAGGCTGCTGGAGGACATCAGGGTCTATTTCTCTCACTCTGCTGAGTTCTCCTACTGCTCTCCAGTCTGCATTGTTTGTTGTTATTTCAGCTTTTAACTTTTGGTTCTCTGTCATTTTTCTCTCCATAGAAGGTACACCTGGTCTGGTGTTCTGTTAGCTGTGACATCATCAGGGGAGGCAGATCATCCTCTATTACCATCTAACATAGAAAGTACTCCTGGGTCAATGTGAGCTTCTGAGCTTTCTGTGTCTCTGCTCTGTCTTCTCTAAGCCCCAGTGGGTCGAGGCAGATGAGCGTTCACACTGAGCCTGGTTCTGGTTCTGCTGGAGGTTCTCCTCCCTGTTAAAGGGGAGTTTTCCTCTCCACTGTTGCTTCATGCATGCTCAGTATGAGGGATTGCTGCAAAGCCATCAACAATGCAGACGACTGTCCACTGTGGCTCTACGCTCTTTCAGGAGGAGTGAATACTGCTTGGAGAGACTTGATGCAACCTGCTGGGTTTCCTTAGAGAGGAAACTTCTTTTGACCAATCTGTATAATCTGATTGAATTCTGAGTTTGTAAAGTGCCTTAGGATGACATGTTTCATGAATTGGCACTATGTAAATAAAATTGAATTGAATACTATTGAATGTTGCTCCTAGCGCTGTTAGGCACTTCTTTAAATACTTGTTCCCTCCTTTACTTTCAACTTTACTAAAACACCCAGATTCTTTACTGGGGCCAGTTGGGAATAAAATACCCCCTTCACTCACTTTCCTACAATGTTTCCTTGTAAAAATCTTTACTTGTTTAAAAATCTTAAATCACTAGCTTCAATCTTTAGTAAACACTTGGGCAAGTCTTTTGTCAAGCCAACAAGGATCCAAGGAGTTCCTCAGTGTTCACACGTTTAGGCATAAAGTATATGAAGTGACTTCTAACAGAAAGTTTTCCTCTGGGTTTTTACCATTTAAATGTGGCCCCCACCCGGGTTACTGAGTTGATGCTTCGGCTGAACAGATCCTTGCAGATAGGGTACATCTTTCTGCAGCAGCACTCATTACTGCCCATGTTGCTGCCCTACAACGGGCAGATAAGTGGCCTCTGAATGGGACCCTGTACTCCTAAAGAATGAAGGAATCTCCTGGGCTAATGAAATGCCACAGCATGTCATGCACAGTTTGCTCAGTCCACAATATGTAATTTCAGAAAATTTATTACAGCTGAAAAGCAAAAATATTTTCCCAGATGGAGTGTCTGAGATTAAAGCTGATAAGACAGTGTATGCCTAAAGAGATTTCTATGTGTTTTGGGGGTGCTTGTTCAGCCTTTCCTAATATGATATAAAGAAAATGCAAAACCTGTTCTGTAAATTTATGCATTTGCACATGTCTGCTTGTAGATCAGAGACCAGCTTTGGTTTGTTGGGTAAAAGCACATAAAAGCTGAAAGGCTTTAGCGACCATCAACCAAGAAGGGCTCACCATTCAAATTCTTTACTGGTGTGAATGTGTAGAGTTTCAGAGATGGTGCCTCTGGTCTGATCCTTCTTTTTGGACACAAAGGCCTACATGATCCATCAGAGATTTTCATTTGTAACTCACTGCCATATCGCTCCCGGGGGCCATCAATATTGGAGTTTACTGAGAAGATGCGAAGCACGTTTCCACTTATACAGCAATGCATAATTAAGCATTCAGCCCACATGTGGCGCTCCCCCAGTGCTGTTAATTCTAATTCACAAGTGCAGTGGTTAAAAGCAGCCTCCCTTCATGCCACCGAGCCCAGCTTTCCATCCCCACCTCCCTGCTTTAACACCTTCATAGGCTGTCACATCTGTGTTATTCGAAGTAAATATTAACTGATACAGATGTTGAGCCTTTCTCTACAAACCCAAACGCCATCTCCCAGTGAAGACCATGGCAAGTTCTGATGACAATAAACTGACTGGAAAACATCCTGTTGGACTGAAAAATGTACACTCATCTGTACACTCATCAGCAGCAGCAGCATTGTCCTGTAGATTTCAACCCCATGCTAATCTTCAGGATTAGCATGGGGTTGAAATCTACCAGAAAGCACCAGAAAGCCTAGATTTTAGACTGAGAGACCATTTAGAAGTGCAGGAAACATCGGTGCTTTGAGGTAATTGGGTCATTAGGGCGAGACAGCAGGTGTTTCCAATACTTAACCTTTTCCTATTATTGACAAACTTCAAAATGAGAACATCTGAGAAAAAACAAAAAAAACACAAAAAAAACAGAATAAACCAAAAAAACCATCAACCCCAAAATATTCCCTTCATATTTTATGGCTGGATGACTATTACAAATGAAACTTTTCTACTCCAATCAGTCTTTGTCCAGTATTGGCTGTCTTTGATCTGTTAATAACAGTCCAAACACATATGAGTATTAAACCTTCATACGAATGAACACAGCCACTTATCTTTTAAATGGGTGGGCCCACCAAAGGATATAACATCAAACAAAGCCGGCAAAAAATGAAAACAACCCCCTTTGCAGGCCTGATCTTGAATTGACTCACCCCTGGTCCACCTTAGTTGGCTGGAATAAGGTCCTTCAGGCTGGCCTTTGGAACACAGATGGAGGAGGGAAACACAACCAAAGGACGGAAGGAAAAATTTGAGAAAACCCCCCAAAGGCTCCTCTGCAGTTCGTCCATAAAACGACACGTCGACCTCAGTAGTAGTAGTGAACGTTTATGTTCCCTGTATATGTTTTACGTATTCAGATAGAAAGATATAGACGGAGCTTATATATACTTGTAAAAAAATATATAGAGATTAATTGATAGAGATTGGCAGAAGAGAGCTATTGATCGATGTTTTTAGATATAGATGTGCATATATAGATTTTGAAGTATTACAAATAAATATCTCCTAATACAGGAGAAATTAAATTACCCAATAAGAATTGATCTTAAGCGTTACAACCAAAAACATGTAAGTCTGCCACACACTTTGTGCTGCAAGATGTACTTAACACAAACTACACAAAGATTGGCAATTTTAAAGTGACATGCCAAAAAAATTTAATAAAAGTATTTTTCTACTCCTTAGACTATCTTTTTTCTCTCTTTTTTAAATAAACTCTTGCTTAGTTTTAATAGGTAAAATAACCTGTAAATCTATTGGTGGTTCTTCTTAAAACAGACAGTTATTAGCAATGAAAGAAGAAGAAGAAAAAAGAACCAAACAATCTAATCTAAATTAGCTCTAAAGAAACTCCAAGAATAGAAAAACTGTCTCCTTAGCAATGTCTCGGAATTCAGCTGAGGATGCTAGCAGGCTAACAGCTAACAGCCTAGGATCCAATCTGTTCAGATGGCAAAGTTGTTGTTTTTAGATACTTCTGCACTGGCAGAGTGTTAGCTGATGACGACCCATTGGCTCTTTAATCAACCCCTTCAAACTGAACTGAAATCTGCAGCGGCCCACTCAGACCAGCCAAAGGACTCCTGTGGCAAAGCTTTGTGGCTGAATATCCTGGTATGAGATTTGAGAGAAAGCCAGATTTGGTTTTCTTTAATAACTACAGTAATTTAGTTATTAATTAAATTGAGTTAGACAATATGAGTTGTATGCTGATTATGAGTGTATGTAAACTTTTGACCAGGACATTTGCTATGTGCCAATCAGAAGTTAGGGCTGTGTAGTTGGTAGCACCGTTGCCTTAAAGCAAGAAGGTCCGGGGTTCAAACCCTGGGTTTGACTTTCGTCTTCCTGCGTCCATGTTCTCCCTGTGCATGCGTGGGTTCTCTCCGGGTACTCCGGCTTCCTCCCACAGTCCAAAAACATGACTGTTAGGTTAATTGGTTGTTAGGTGTGAGTGTGATGAATTCTCTAATCATCCATTCTGACCTGTGACATCGCCAAAGAATCCCAGCAGCTTTCAGGGCTCCTTCTCCCCTCCTGCAACACAACCTGCAGGCGGACTGGGGGGCACCCCTAACGGCGGCAACAAAGGTAACCAGGCCGGTTGGTCTGACACGACTTCCTGCAACCAGGAGATAGGAAGTAATATTCACAGCGAGTTTTACTAGATTTGCATTCAAATAATGATAATACATTTTATTTATAATGTACTTGTCACCTTTGTGTGTGACTGGTTCAGTTCCTGCAGCTTGCATTAGGGCAGCTTACAGTTAATATAGATGTGAATATGCACACCACACTTTTTAGATTTTTGGTGATAAAAATGTGGCAACAATGCTATTGTTTCCACTTCAGTGATGTGATGTGATGTGTATTCTGTAGCCCCGAGTCTGTTTTCATTGTGAAGCCTTTCTTTGTGCGATGGGTCTGTTAGGCTGCAGATTTCTGCACATCTTCCCTCGAGCTGGAAATCTCCCTCCTCTCAGATAGATGTACAGATGGATGGATAGAATGGGTGTGTCTTTTTCCTCCGCCGCCCTCACTCGTCCTTCTGCGCCTTCAGCCGCCTCTATCCGGCGGGAAGAACGCGCAGGATTCCGGGGCTGAATTTCAAACTTTGATTGTCTGTGGGGGGGAAAGCTTAGTGGGAAGAAGGTTGGATTTTCTGCATTGATTGATGGGAATGTGGTCGGGAATGTGACGCCTCGGCGCTTGGAGCGGGATTCTCCCGGTCTGTGACGGCGCGCAGCGGGTCTGCGAGCCTCCACCAAGCCGAGACTAGATTTCTGTCTGCGCCGCCAAAGTTGGGCGTCTGCTGCAGCGAGCTTCATCTGCCTCAGTGGCGCATTTTATTGCAATCTAAACCACGTTGCAGATTAACGGTACCAGTGTGTGAATAGTTAAATCCGTGCCGCACAGAACCGGAGCGAGCTGGACACCGCCCGAACCGGTTCTGCTGCCATTCCGGAGGTGGATTTTAACGTTTTCCGTCCCTGAGGAGCAGAGGGACGCAGCCAGCCCCGGTTCTGCGCCCACCTTAACCAGGAGGTTTGGAATCTGCGCTGGGCTTCCTGTCAGGAGGAGCAGCTGCGGTTCTGCGGGGAGCAGGGCTTTAGGATACCTGGCTAAAAGAAGCGGTTCTGGCTCAAGGACACCCTCTCTGCTGCCAGCTCCTTATTGACGTCTGTTTGGCTTTAGGCTCGGATTTCTGCGGCACTTGACATGGACCTTATCGGGATTAGAGTTGTTTAGCCCCCGGGCTCTACTTTTTTTTGCCTCATCTGGCTGTGGATTTGTCCCCGGGGACTCTTACCGAGCGAGGCGGCGTTCACAGGGATGGAGCGAGCTCTAGCGGAGTGGCGCTAATTGGGAAGAACAGGACGGTCATCGGAATTTCCCAACCTTTCCACGCATTCCTTACTCCGTGCATTTCTGGGGATAGGAATGCCTTTCTTTGCGTTGCATGGTCAGAACACCTACACCCGATAGCCGGGTTCCCTTTTATTCGTGCACGTCTGTTCCAGCTTCTGTGAAACGCACACAGATATCCTCTCTCTGGTTGGGGAGAGGGGACCGGCAGCTGGGAGAAGCTGCTGAGCGTTAAAACCTCGCGGGGCTCCTCGCTGTGATTTAACACCCATTAGTTCAAGAAGAAGAAGAAGGAGAAGAAGAGGGGAGGCTAGAAGAGGAGAGGAGCTGAAGATCAACAACGGTAAGGCTGTTTGATCGGCTGTAATAATAACGTGTGTGTGTGTGTGTGTGTGTGTGTGTGTGTGTGTGTGTGTGTGTGTGTGTGTGTGTGTGTGTGTGTGTGTGTGTGTGTGTGTGTGTGTGTGTGTGTGTGTGTGTGTGTGTGTGTGTGTGTGTGTGTGTGTGGAGGATGCCCTGTGGGATCCAAGGCCTGGCAGAGGTGCCATCAGGAGTTTTATTCTTAGTTCCCAGGAAATGAATCATTGCTGTAATCTGATTAGGCTGTGCCAGAACCTCCCATGTGTGACTGTGCTTTCCTGCGCCTCTCCTGCAGAGGCTAAACATTCATGGGGCTTGAACATTTCTCTGCACTTTTTCTGCCTTCTGATTGGTTGAGCAAAGTGAAGGTGGTGGTGGTGGAAGTGTAGTGGTCATGGGGGGAATGTGTCCGTGCACAGTGCATGTGCGCACGCACATATACACGTCCGTTGGCGCACGCGTGTGCCAATTTCAGGCAGGGAGCTTTCTCTCTGCATCTGTCTCACTCTCTGTTTCTCTGGCTGCCTCATCATGCCTGAGCTGACTGGCGTTACAGCTGCATCTATAATGCAGGAGGCCAGAAGATGAGAACAGTGGAGCAGAGGAGAGGGGGAGTGGTGAAGCCTCCACAGAGGACAAGGAGGAGAAGGAGAGATGGAGGAACTTAATGAAGGATGCAGAACAGGAGCGCAGAAAAGCTTCCAGCAGAAATGAAAAAGTATTGTTGAGAAATAGAGATGCCATGGAGGATGAGAATACAACACAGACAACTCAAATGACTTAAACCCAAACATAAATTCTGCACATGCAGCCTAACTCCAACACCGTGTGGCTTCACCTGGAAACCTAAATCTGCTCTGTCAGTCATAGTTAACTGGAGCTGCATGAATCACGGTCCTGATCACACAGCATCGTCGCTGTGAGCCAATCTGCAATCAAAAAGAACAACTGTTTTCCTGCAATATTATATTTTGCCTGCATGCCAGTAAGACAACCAATCACTGCCCTGGTTCCTCACATCTGATACAGGATTTATGGGCCGAGATGCCAGAACTCATGGAGGATAAAGCAAAAGGTAGAGAAGGAGGAGAATGTGGATTAATTGGAGCCAACGTCTTTATCCCAATATTTAACATAATGTAACAATTACATGGTTTCCTTATACTGTACAAGAATATCTCTGCAGACATCAGAGATGCTGCCTCTGGTTTGCAGGGAGGCTCAGGCTGGCCGAATGTGGAGAAACTGACTTGAGAGCTGGATTCTCGTGTCACTTCAGCACCACGAGGAGCTCATTCATGGACAGTGTTGGGGAGTAACGGATTACATGTAACGACGTTACGTAATTTAATTACAAAAAAAGAGTAACTGTAATTCGTTACAGTTACAATGAGAAAATATGTAATTCAGTTACAGTTACTTCCGAAAATATTAAGAATTACAAATTTAGTTACATTTTTTTAAAAATATAAAGAAAAACCTTTGCGAAATATGTAATGATATTTTTATTGTTTCGCGCCCTGTATCGCCGTTTCCCACTACGGCTCCTTGTCTCTATCACTCTGATGATCCATCCTGTGCTGGTGGAGCCTTCTGAAAGAACAGCAGGCGAGCGGACGTTTCACGGTTTTATTTCAGCTCAAGCAGCGCATCAAAAATGAAATTTAAGTCCAGAAAAGAAAAAAAAAGGCGCCCCATCGGGTAAATCCAAAAGTTTGGCTTCATTTTAAGGAAGAGAAAGATGCAACAAGGCGCTTTGCAATCATGCAGTCTCTTGTTATTCACACACAATAATAAACCGTGAGAGCCGACGTGTGTTGTGAAACTGCAAAACTTTGTCTTAAGCGGAAAATCAAACGCGTGTACACAGCTCAGCGTTCACAGTGTTGCGTTCGTGAGCGTCGGAAAGCTATGGTGCATTCAGGAGCATGGGACATTTCAGTTTTACAATGAAAGGCAGAAAACGGAACAGAACTTAACTCATACAATAATGTATTTACCCAGAAACAGTGTGGGCTTTCTTACAATACTGAATGTTCTATAATTGTATTTCTGTTATTTTTGATTATGCACATCTGCTAGCTTTTTATTCTAAAAAATCTATAATATTACAGCAGCAAATTATCAAAGTTTTTCAAAGCCTGTTTAAAAGCTCCAAATGGGGCTTCAGATCATACAGCAACAATTGTGCTGTCATTGTTTTACAGGGCAGAATTTGCATTTGCTGACTCTTGTCCTTTAACTACTGATGGATATACAGGAATAGAGTCATACAAGTGTCAATTCCTCTGAGATAGCAGGGGATGCAATTCTTGGCAAGGAGTTGCCGAAAAATCCATCCTTCTTGTTTAAAACTTAAAATTCGTCACAAACACATGAAACTTTTTCATTAAACGGATGCCTTCTCCATTAGATTTATAAGTAACTGTCACAACAAAGTTACATTTTCTTGTATTCTAAACAACTCACCTAGTGTATTTAAGTTTGTTCGTATATTCATTTTTCATTTAAACAAAGATAAATGTTACTGCAGTTGCACATTTACTGTGGATAGAGGGGAAGGAAAGACTGGTCTTTGGGAAGAGTTCAATAAGGTGACCGCTGTAGGAAAGAAGTGGTTTCTGAACCTGCAAACTGCGTAAATGGTAGAGCCTGGGGGAGGAGCAGAAAAGAGTATGGCCCGATGAGAGGAGTCTGAGAAAATCTTACACGCCTGGTGCTGGCATCTCTTCTTGTGGACATCCTGTGATTGCCTGTCTGCAGTTCCCTTTCAGCTTAGTGCTTTTTTAAGGTTCACATTCAGTTCTCAAAAATTAAATGTTGAACATGGGTCAATACTCATTAAAACCTTAAAGTAATCAAAAGTAATTAGTTACATTACTTTTTAAAAGTAATCGAAAAAGTTACACTACAATTACATTTTAAACAAAGTAACTTGTAACTGTAACGGATTACATTTTTAAAGTAACTTACCCAACACTGTTCATGGAGTAGTGAACATAAACTTCAGCACCACGGACAGCTCTCCACACGTCCATCCTCAGGCTCTTGATTGGTGCTCATGTTTTACCCAGCAGGTCTTCATGGATGCAGCTAAATCCAGGATGATCCTGGAGGATAACCTGTTAGAGGCTGCAGGAGACCTGAGACTGTGGTGGAGGTTCTCCTTCCAGCAGGAGAACCAGCCTAACCTACAGCCAGAGGTATTATGGGATGGATTAGACCAGAGCAGATTCAGGGGTTAGAACGGCCTAGTCAAAGTCCAGACCTGAATTAACCAAGCGTTTGACTTAAAACATTCTGTCCACAAATGTTCTCCTTTCAGTCTGACTTAGCTGGAGGTGTTTTGCAAAGAAGAATGAAGTTTCATCTGTAGACGTTCAGACCTGCTGGAGACAAACTTCAGAAGACCTGCAGCAGATGTATGCTGCATTTTACATATTTTTATTTTTGAAAATTTTGGAAAATCATAAATCATTTCTTTCATCACACAAATTCCTTGTGTTGGTCTGAGATAAAATCCTAATAAAGTACATTTTATGTCAAGCATATGCAAAGTTGCGTTTTTTAGACAGAATTTATCCTAAAATGTTATTTTTACAAAGTTTTTTCATCTGTAAGGTTATTTGGACCCTCATACCCTCTGTTTGTAGGTTTTCAATTATCCCCAAAATAAGAATCAGATCAAACCAGGAGGCATATATTCCCCACAATGGCCCTTTGGAATGGCTTCCTTGACAGCAGACAGCAGTACGGCTGGGAGTTTGTACATTTTTCTAAATTAACTAAGAATCCATCTGTTGACTTGGCTTTCGTGTTTCAGTGCTGGAATGATTCCTTAAATCCACCTCAGCTCTGAATTTATTTTAGGGTCCTGGTTATTTTCGTGGGCTTGTGTGTGTTTACTCTCCTATCTGGTATGAGGAGAGCTTTTCCTTCCCTGCAGCTCGGCTCGGCTTGTTTTATGTTCTTTCTGCACAAGTTCAGGTGTGTGTGGGTGTTCGGGTTGAGTTGCCTCCCTTCTGGATCTGTTCTGGCTGTTGGCTGGATGCTGCGGCTGTGAAGCAGCTGTGTTTTCCTCTACCGGTGTGTACGTGTGTGTTTCTGTTCATTCTGGAGTCTGTCAACTTAGATAGTTATAAAACATCTTAAAAAGTTGGGTTGATACTGGTTGAGACCAATAGATTAGAATGTTTCATTTAGAGATGGAAGACATTGATCATTTGAAGAATGAAGATGAAGAATATAAACTGTGGGGAAAATAAATGTAATATGCTTGAGACACAAACAGGGTTCCTAAATAATCATGAAAAGTAGAAAAGTAAATTATTTACTTGTCTGGAGAGATATCTCATGTCCTGACTTTATACACAGTCCCATTTACATGATCATTTTCTGAAATTTGGACATATGTTTGTATAAATAAGTTGCTTGAAAATATGGACATATATGCTATCATCTAGAAGAGAAAATGCATCATGTAAGGACATTATTTATGGCCTAAATTCAGGACAACCTGCAGTTGAAACTCCTCAGCTATTGTGTGATATTTTTATATGTATTAATTATGTGTATTAAACATCCATACATCCATCCATCCATTTTCCAAACCGCTTAATCCCTCATGGGGTCACGGGGGGTGCTGGTGCCTATCTCCAGCGTTCACCGGGCGAGAGGCGGGGTTCACCCTGGACAGGTCACCAGTCTGTCGCAGGGCAACACAGAGAGACAAACAGGACAAACAACCATTGTGTATTAAACATTGCTTTAGGAAATAAGTTCCATGAATGGAGCAGACGGTTGAAGTAATGCCTGCTTGGTTATGAAAACATCAAACAGAAATTCTCAGCAGGAATTCATCCAACATATTTACGCCTTTCTTCTTCTTCCATGGATACAGGAATCAATGTTTCCTTATTGGAGAAAGATTGTCTTGCCAGCACACGCTGTGGGTTGGTTTCTGCTCAGCACCAACAGGAGGTACAGCTTTAACATCACTGAAGACACCTGAAGAAAAGTTCGCTGATAAAACTGCATCTGTGTGGCCTTTCCTCAGCCGTGTCAGGATGGGTTTCTCCTCTGAGACCTGAACTCACTGCTGGTTACTCCGGCAGGTATATGACCTTCATACACAAAGCTTAGAGGAAAAATCAACAAACCCACATTTTTATAAAACCTTTGAAGAATTTAAGGAAGTCTCAAGGTTTGGATTTCTACATACATGTTCTTGAAATCCTTGTGACTATTTTGTTCTAGTTAATGTTGGAATGTGGTAAACCTACAAAACGCTGGTGTGGAGCGTGAATTCAGAGTAAGATGATGGAACACTTGATTCATGTTGAAAGAACCTGCAGAGTTCTGGCTGAGCAGATAAAGGTTAATCTGCAGCCACACTGCTAGAGAGATGAGGGGAGAGACAAGATGGAGAGGCCGGTTGGCACACGAACCACTGAGCGGGAGTCCAGATGGATAAAACCCGCTGGTCACACAGAAAGTAGTCTTTCTCAAAGAGAAGATGTTCTGTTTCTGGCCTCAGAGGTTCTTTAGAGAGCAACCAGCATCACAGAGACCAAGGAACCAGCAGACGGGTCAGGGAGGAAGTTCTGGTCCAGTTTACATCAGGGTCAGGTTCTACAACATCTCCCAGAGTTCTGATCATCACCTGGACCTGGAGAGAGGATGGACCACCTGCAGACCTACCAGGACATGGACGTCCACCTGGACTGACAGGCTGGACCAGGAGAGCATTGATCAGAGAAGCAGGAGGACCGTGGTGGCTCTGGAGGAGCTGCAGAGACCCACAGCTCAGGTGGGAGAGTCTGTCCACAGGTTAACTATTAGTGAAGGACTCCACAAGGCCGGCCTCAATGGAAGATTGAGAAGAAGAAAGCCAGAAGAAGTCCAGTTTGTCACTGTAGGAGACACAGCAAATATGGAGAAAGGAGACCAGAACAGAACCTTTTCCCCTGAAAACTAAGACTGCACACAACTCTAAACACACAATATCCCTGCTGTGAAACAGGATGGTGGCAGCACCATGCTGTGGGAAGCTTTGGCTCTGTAGTCAGCACATCACACTTTAGAGTGTCTTGTGTTAATTTGAGTTAATTAGATTTAATTAGACTTGTGTTATACATTTTTTTTTTTTTTACCAATTCTTCAGCAGTTTGTGTGACATATATGTCACACATTAGATCAACCCAGGGATGCAATATGTGACAAAGGAAAGGTTGACTACCTTCCCTGAAAGGAAGTTTATGAAAATAATATCCATACTTCTTACTGTCATCAAAATGCATTTAAATGCAGATCTTTTCTTTAAATGTTGAGTTTTCCCCATAAAGGACGGGGGACGACAGCCATGTTCCTTTTGATAGTCATGTGACCTGGTTGCAAGCCCTGAATAGGCCAAGTAAAACGCAGAGCTGAAACGTGTTGAATTGTGACAGTACTACGTCTCCCTGTGTGTTTTTCAGTGAGGCTGGCTTGATTATGTATGTTTTTATCTGAAGTGATTCTGGGATAGATTATTAGAGGTAAGTGGGTGCATGTGTGCAGGGATAGAAGGTTAAAAACTGTTCAGCTGGAAGTCTGTAATTGATTTCTCATCTGTTCATAGATTTAAAGATTTAAAAATTGTAAAATGTCAGATCTTTCACCATTTAGCATGTGGCTTTGGCAGCTTTTTTACCAGCACTTTCATTTTTAATCCAGGCCACCTTAGTATTCTGAAGCTGCACCTCAGGAGCGTGAACTGTTAGAAATAACGAGTGATGGCTGATAACCAAGAGGCTGTCAGAAATGTTCTCATTTATATTGTAGTTGAAATTCTGCATCCTGCCTCTAAGAAGAATTAATCTGCTGTTTAATCTCCCAGCATGGAGTTATACCCCCAATCCCTCCATCTACAGTACTCGACCATCTGTGTCCTCATCCATCTGTCCATCCAACCAGCTTGCCTTGTCTGACCTCACTAAGTTGTTTTTCTTCCTCATTTTCTTGCCCTCCTCCCCTCCCGTTCTCATTCTTAGTGCGCTGCAGGTGCAGGGTTCAACCTCAAGCATTACATTTAAGTAAATGCTATGACAGCTTCCCTCTACGACTCCCTGGAGCTCCTCCTTATCTGCAAATCTCATGTCCTTTGAACTCTCACTGGCTTTAGAACCACATGTGGCGCTTAGGGCTTTTTATCCATTCTGAGGTGTTGCACCAACTCAGGAGCAGAGAGAGGAACTCGAATCACAATCATTTAGAAACATGTCTCTTGATGAACTGAGCTGTTCATGTTTGGACCGTCCCAGCTCCAATGTTTAGGCCTTAGCGGTATCAGAAGCAGGGTGGGGGTGGGGAGGTTGGGGCAGATGATGGTGGAGAGTTTGCAGGCCTTTATTTGTATGCTTTAGGGGTCTTACTGAGACTCTTTCATGGATTGTTGTAACTTGTCAGAGCTCAGATATGTTCTTGTTTTGACATGTTACCCTCAGTGCTTCGCATTTTGAGCTGAGTAAAGTGTTCCTAGGAAATGAGACAGGCATGCCTTCTCTCTTCCAACATCAACTGTTCCTGGAGTTCGGTTTGCAGACGGTAATGCTGGATGTCTCTCAGTTCAGGGGCCACTTCCTTCAAAGGCCTCGTCCGTCAGCCGATTACGTTACAGCGTTGTGACCAAGGCTGTCCCAATTCATGACTTCTTTAAAGGCTCCTTTAAATGTGGCTGTGTATCCTTCCTAGGGTTGTCACGATACTAGATTTTTAAATTCGATATTGTTACCCAGGAAAATATTCAATAGTCAATACCATTTTCAATACCGTGGGGAAAAACATGGTCATAAAAAACATTTTATTAACATGAAAAACTCACTTTATTCAATCTCAACATGGAAGATGCTTTCTCAACAGAATCACAGATGCGACATAAATAACTTTGCAAATAAATGCTAAATAAATAAAATTATGAACGGGAGCTTTCATTTACTAACCTGTTCATCATGAAGGCCATGGTGTCGTCCTTGACATGTTTGGCCAAGTTTGTTATGCTGCTTAACTTGACTGCCGCTACTTTGAAGTGGTTTGCTCACAGGCTTGTCGACGTCTTTGGGCTCCGTCTTCATTTGCGTTATATGCTAAAATGTGTAATGTCAATACTTTTCAGAGTATCGATACTTTTCAGAATATCGATACTTTGAAAAGTATCGATACGTCTGACAACTATAATCCTTCGTGGCTCACCTTACCCATGATTCATTGCGGGTTGGAGAGAATTGTTCAACCATAAACAACAATGGTGGAGAGGAGTGAAAAGCTGTAGATAAAGTTGGCTATATCACACTTTCTGTGACATAAAAGTAACTTTAAAATATTTTACAGTGAGAAGTTAGCTATGTTAACCTGAAATATGTGCTCAGTGTGTTGACTGGTCGTTTGGTTTAAAAATGCTCAAACAAATAAATAATTTACATACATAAATAGTGTTTGTCATCAGTGAATTTTACTTAGAGGTATATTTCTACATCAACGTAAAATTGCTTTGAACATTTGGCTGATTAATGAATTAGAATAAAATAAAAAGAAGATAAAAGAACATTTGAAACAACAGATTGTGAGCCATGATGAAAATGTAAAGGGCAAAATCAAAACTGTGTACAGTTATTTACAGGAGAGACGGCGGGATTAACCTCTGGGTTAAATTTGTTTGGCTACACCATCTCAACTCACAGCCCAGGACCCGGCCCACGTAGAGCAGGGCCCTCCACTGTCTTTCTGATAAATGTCTCGTTAACTCCAAATATCCTGTTTCCGTCTGGATTAATTGCTGACTAACCTAGATCTAAAAAAAACTTTTCCTTTCTAGAAGCTTCTGGTCCTTCGTCTAACCATGCCTCCACCCTTCCAGACTTCTCTCACACACAGCTGGACCTGTTAGCATGTAGGCGTGGTGCGTTCACTGACCAGGGCTGCTTAAGGGACAAATCATCCAACCAGTCACCAACTGGTCGTTCTTAGCGCGTCCCCCAAATAGCAACAGAGAGGTCAGTGAATGCCTCCTGGTAATCTGAAAGCTTAATGGGTTAGTTTGGATCCTTTGACGTCAGGTTCTGTGAAGTTATTATAGGCACCAGTTTCATTACCTGTAGTAGAAAGATCATTTTACCAGGAGCTTGTTGCAAAGTAAGTACATTCTCAGAGTGATGGAAGTTAGCAGCCAGACACCGGTAGCAATCTGCTCCATCAACTGACTTTAGTCTGTGGGGATAACCTTCAACGCTGCTACGCATCTGTCCACAGATCAAGACGTTTACTGTTTTCCTGAAGCAGACTGACGAGTCGCGGCTGACCTGATAGATTGATGCAATGGGCACAGGATCAACGCGCCTACCACAGAAAACAGACGTTCGGTCGAACTAGGACTGCAGCGACAACCCTCTGTTGTGAAATTATGGACTAATGGTGTTGAATCACACCGATGTGAACAAATTGGTTTGAGTTGTTTTAGAATAAAATCAGCAAAACCAGATGTTGGCAGTGTGTCTGAGGAGCTGTTAGCCTCAAGTATTTATACATCAGTGGCATCCTCCTGCTCCAGGTCAGAGACCCACATACGGACGGAGCCTTTGGTTTAGACGCCCTGAAATAAATAACGTATTGAATGCTGCGTGTTCTGAAAATGAACAGTACTACAGTAATTCACGTGTTTCCATTACTCCTGTCAGGACATAAGCAAGCTGCAGTCTGGTATTCAAAGAGAAATCCCAGATGGAAAACAAAGCTTCACAGTAATGTTGGATTCAGAACCAGTGTTGGATTTGCCTCTTCTGTTCTTCACCCAGTGCTGTAATTTCCACAAAGTCTCACTCTCAGCTCACAAATACGGCGATAATGCGCTAATTAATTCTCCTAGTTGTGATTTGTCTCAGGTTTATTTTTGCACCTTCTTTCCTTCAAAGATTTTGCTTTTTAAGCCGATTCCTCCGTAAACGTTCAGAGCTGAGTGGAGCTGCTGGGTCCGTTGGAACCACTCGGGCCGGGCCAAATATCAACCCTCTCAGACGCATGATTGTCAGAAAGAAACACAGGGAACCTGCCGCCACGACCTGAATTACACCACGGATTTCTGAGTGTTTTGCTGAAATCGACTGAAATGAGTCAACCGGCTGTCGGCTGCTGCATTAAGATGATTGTTTAAAATACTAGCGGCAGCTCTGCTTAAATTCAATGAAAGCTGCTTTACAATGATGGATGTAAATGATCAGTTACGCTGGAGTCAGATTTCTATTTACTGTGATTTACTGAAAGCGTTGTGAGAAACTAACAATGCAAAGCAAACACAAGCAGCTGTGAGCCAAACGCTGTTCACACATCACAGCTTTCATTCCCCAGAACTTCCTGGTTCTGCCTCTGAGCAGAAATATAGAGATGGTTCTGCAGCTGTGGAACAGCAGCAGCAGAGGAAAGTTTCTAATCTGCAGCTTTTTCTCCTAGAGGCAAAACTTTCTGAAACCACCTCCAACACCATGATTCTCCTCCACGGCATTCTAGCAACGTCAGTGGCACCAAGAGGGGAGCAATCACCGCCCTAAAGACGTCTGAGGACATGCCAAGAGTTTGTTAGCTGCAGACGTTAGTTATTTTATTCTGCTTTCCTTTTTGGTCCTTAATGGTCTTCAGTTTATGGAGATGATAGGAGGCATGTCATGCTTTTATTTATATGGACACCTTTTCTCTGAGCAACACATCTCAGTAAAACTCCTGAAGCTCCAGTTGCTCTTGGTTTTTTGTGCTGATCTGGACCGTTCTTACAGAACCCTCTGGAGATGACCGTGACCACAGCATCAGGTGTGTAGCAAGGTGACGCTGAATCATAATTAATCTTCGTTCAGCAGTGACGTGAGCTGATGTAAAAGGTTTGGTACCGTGTGCTGGTAGCCAATCCCAGGAGGGTCTTCTGAGGCATTTTCCATCTGAGGTGAAAAACCTGCAGCTGAACTTGGATCAGAAACTTTCTGGAATCTGTTCAGTCTGGCCAGGATCATCCTCCTCATGATTAAGGTTCACTGCCTCAGGTTGGAGGTCTGCAGTCACCAAACTTCCTCCCTTCACGGAGGGAGTTTCTGCAGCCGACTGCCTGGACGTCCAACGCCGAGTCCTGAAGGAAAGACTTTAGGGTTCTTTCTTTCTCTGAATCTCTGACAGCTGCATCAGAGTTTTCGTCAGTTTTCACAACTGGAAAATGTTGAACACGGTTTTGGTTAATGGTTGATTTCTTTGCTGAAACAGTTAAGGACACGTTTTTATTGAAGCACCAACAACTTTCAGGCAAAAGGTGAAGCTCTGGATTTAATGATCCGTCTTCAACCGTTAATGGGTGGATAGTGGTTAGACAGCAGCGCTTGCTTCCTGCAGAGGCTGCAAGGTTCCAGGATCGACTCCCACAGACTGACTCTGGCTCCCTGAGCAAGGCCCTCAGCCCCAGAATGGGATGAATCTATCTGGAATGTATGTTGCAATGAGAAATAACGATGATTATAAGCAGCTGGCTGTGTTCCAGTTGATCAGATTTTCTCTGCTCCACCATCAGAGACAGTGTTCTCACGTGAAAAGCAGAAGGTTCATCAGAAACAAAAGAAATCCACATTTTCAGGTTTAAATTAGACACTTTGAAGGAGCAGCAGAGAATCAGCAGCGTGACGACGTGCAACGAGCTTCGCTTCAGAGTAAAGACAAGATGGGCGTCAGGTTGGAGATCTCAGCATCGCGGCGACCTGATGCTGATCACATGTTTGTTTCCACCCCTCTGGTCCTCTGACTCGCTGCCTGTTCTTGTGTTTTTCTCATCACGGCGGGGTTCTGTGACGTACTCCTCCGTCTCTGCTCCTCCTTAAAAGCTCCAGGTCAGATGTGGCAGCTCGCCGTGGATGGAGAGGGAGGATTTAGGAGTAAGAGGTCATATTAATAGCAGAGTAAAGGGGGCATACTTAAGGATCAATCAGGTAAATTTAGGCAAAAACTAGTTTTCCAAATGATGTTGAAATAATGTCATTCTCATCCTGCAGCTGTTGAGATGTTCAGGTTTCCTCTGTTAGATGACTGTTGGACGCATGAAGAGAACGTGTTTGTTTGTGCAAGAAAGAGAGCGATGGAGGCTTGTGCAGCTGAATCCTCAGTAGATTTACTCTTCATTTCACTGTCCATCACACAAACACGGCAGGGCTGGAAATAGGTTCTCTTTTTCCTGCCTTTGCATCCTTTGTCTTGTTTTTTTCCTCCATCTCTGAATGTGAGATGGAGATCTTCATGGTTTCCTAGATTTCTGTGCAGCATGCTGAAGGTGTGACGTATATTCAGCTACCATCCCCCACCAGACCACTGAAAGACACTTTCAGTACGCTAGTACAGAAGGTTAGATGGATGTTCTAGCCCTAAATTAATGGAACGTTGTGAATTAAATCCATAAACTGGGCTCCAATGAGGCCTGTCTCTGCAGTCACTTAACATCTTAAACTGCAACGCAGTGATCCCGTGTCAGGAGAATTTATCTCCTCCTATTAGCTGCATGACCACCAAGAACTTAATTAGTTTAGCATCCACTGATTTGTCTGCATGAACAGCGAGCTTCTTAATGAGATGTTTACCAGGCCTGCAGTGACTCGTATGAAGGAGGAGAGTCTGGATTCTCTGCTGCCATCACGCTGAACCTGGATAATGTAGCCTCTGTCTGAGACGGCGTTACACAAACCTACTGCCCTTCTGGACTCAGTCTGTGACTAACATTTCATTCTTGCCGTTAGATGCTACAGTTAAAAGGTTCACACATGCAAACTCATCAAAGCAGACAAGACTGAGGGCCGTGTCCTCAGCCCAGCTCTCTGCACCTTTTAACCAGGACTGTCCTGCTGTCCCCCCCCCCCCCCCCACACACAGACACAGTGAAGTTTGTGGACAACACCACTGTAGTGGGTCTGATCTCCACCAATGATGGGTCCCACTACAGGGAGGAGGTCAGCAATCTGACTCAGTGGAGCTCCAGGAACAACCTGATGCTGAACACCAGGAAGACCAAAGAGGTGATGATGGACTAGAGGAGGTCCAGGAGGACTGAACACCTCCTCTCTACAGGGGGAGGTGGTGGAGGCGTGGACAGCTTCAGGTTCCTGGACATCCACATCTCCTCTGACCTCCTGGACTGTGAACACCACCTGGTGAAGAAGGCCCAACGACGGCTCCTCTTCCTCAGGAACCTAAAAAGGTCTGGACTGTCCACTAAGCTGCTGGAGAACTTCTACAGAGCTACAATAGAGAGAGGTTATGTCGATCTAGCAAAGGATTGTGGGATGCCATCTACAGGATCTAGACAGTTTATGCTACAAGAGTCCAGAAAAGGTTAACCAGGTAATTTCCAGGTAATTATCCCACCTCTTGATGTGAAATTTAATGTAATATTACGTTGAAATCAGGCAGAAACGGGCTCGCCATCACTGTGCAGCCCTGATTCAAGTGTTTCCAGGAAACTGCATCAACATACCTCCAACCTTACAGGATTACCTCTGAGTTAAAATACACCCTAACGCTTGAAGAACTGCCGGTTTTTGCATCTTCCACCAACATGTTAATGGAAATTTGCCATTATGATCAGATTATGATCAGATTATGGTGAAATTACATCTTTTATGATATTTTTCGCTAAAAGTCTCCTGAATTTGTTCCTGAATTATCTTCTTTATTTCTTCACGTCTTATTGATCTTCACCTTAACGCTGAGATGTCATAAAGACTCACAGCTTCTCCAAATCCAGGAGGTTCTGTAAGCGAAGGAGCTTTGCTCTAAATGGTTCAGCATATCTGGTACTGGTGGAAGTCGGCTCTGGGTCGGTACCTCTCTGGTGCGGGTCAATCCAACCAAAACTTGGTCATGAACTGATTCCTCTGGGTGCAAATATGATTCTATGTAAGGAATTTATTGTGATATAGTCTTTTTCTAAAGAGGTTTTGTCCCTGTAAGTCAGTCTGCTGACGTGAACAGATACTTATGGGGAACATGGAAGCCGTTTATGATACCACAGCCTGGTCTGACGCTCACATCACAGCAGCAGTGGTCATTAGTGCTCGGTGTCGCACAGAGAATGCGTGTTTCCCCCTTAATGCTGCACCAGGCTGGACCTCCCATCTTCTCCACTTCAGCAGGTGTTAAATAACTTGACCTGAAAAAGAAATTCCTCAAGCAGACATGCCCTTTCTGCCTCTTTTTAAACCTCTGTGTTTGTCTTCCTGACGCTCTAACATCTCCATCCTCTCCTCCTCCTCCTGGTGCGTCCGCATCACCCTAAATCCCGTTTGTGTTCGGGTTAGGGTTGTGTGCAAACCGGCTGCGACTCAATCCAGGACCCCCGCTGAGCCAGAAAATAGACGCTCGGCTTTAGAACTCCACACGAAACTCGCCGGGGTTACAACAAAGTACGGGATGGAGTGATATCAAAGCAGTTGGGGTGGGGAGAATAATCTGAGGCAGTGAAAGGCTGAGAGAGAGTAGAGATGGGAGCCAATTACAGGGCTGGGCTCAGTGTGAGCAGTGGGACAAGGTGGTGTCAGCAGAGAGATAAAAATAGGCCCAAACTGTTGGGGTGTGTTCTGTGAGAGACGGGATCCATGCAGTTCCTTCATCTGTTGGTTTTCCATGCAGATATGAAGCTTTCCTCCTTTTGCTGTTAATTAACTGTGTGTAAAAGTGTTTGTGGGAGAATGGCTTGTTTAACGAGCTTTTACTCCTCTCTCAGGGTTCCCCCCCACCCCCCCCCACACACCCCCACACACACACACTCAGCTTGACAGATTCGTGCTGCAGTGTAGAGACATCAGTCAGTTTCCTACAAACAACTAGAAAACCTTGTCAAGGAACTCCGGGATGAACCAGAAGAAGACCACCCAATCTTCCTCTGGTGCGCACATACACACACACACACACACACACACACACACACACACACACACACACACACACACACACACACACACACACACACACACACACACACACTGCATGCTCTGAATGTCATGTTTGATGTAATGAGCTTCATGGGCGAGAGTCTCCGTTAGGCCGGGTCATTAAGTGGTAATGGTGAGATAAGAGCTAATCCGTCACACACTGACAGCAGTGATTGCTCAGAAAGCGGCAAAGTTAGAGAATGGAAACATTTAGGAGAGCTTTTCTCTTCTTTTCCCTGTTTTCCTCCTTGGTTGAGAGTCAAGGAAGGCACAGAGAGGGCTAGAAATGATGGAATGACCAGAAGGAAGCGGCTGCTGAAAATACAAACCCATTAAAGGGGAATTTTATTCTAAAATTGACTAATAAATTCTTAAAAGTCTGCACATGAAGGAGCTTTGTTTTTATGAATATAGAAACAAATCTACTTCCCAGAGTACCCAGGGAGAACCCAGGTGCATCGGAGAGCAATGCTAGCCACTGGCCCACCGTGCTGCTCGTGCTGATAATGTGATGGATAACGTTGTGGTTCCTTCCTGGTGTTCATAACAAGGTGCATGTTGCTGTACACATCAGCCATAAGCAGAACCATGAAAACCAGATCTTAGAAAAGAGCCAGACTTCCAATCTCTAATCAAAGCAGCTCCTTGGCTCATTAATGCATCTGGAGAGCAAAGAAGGAAAGCCACTGGAGATGCTGTGATGGTCTGGGTCTGTTCTGCTGGGAAATCCAGAGTCTTACCGTTCTCTTGGACCTGACTTTGACATGCCCTCCCTCTCCATGGATACAGGGATGCGCCGTCTTTCACTAGCATAATGGCCCCTGTCACAAAGACAGACGCTTCCAGGACCTGTCTTCCATATTCCTCAGATCTCAGTCTAATCAAAGCTCTCAGGGATGTGCTGAACAAACAAGTCTGGTCCAAGGAGGCCCCACCTTGCAGCATCCAGAACCTCAAGGATCTGCTGCTAGCTTCTACCCACAGCGGCCCTTTGGGGCTCTGGGGGATCTTGGAAATAAACGGAGAACCAACACACTGTTTGGCCGGCGGTCATAATGTTATGCCTGATCAGAGTGAAGGGAGAGGCTGCTGAATGCAACTTTCCTTCAGGACATGCTTGTTAAAAGCTGTTTAATCATCCATTAGAAGACAGGCTTCCATCCAGGCTCCTCAGGCTCAGCGTTTGCTTTTAAATTGTGATTTAGAGCCGGCATTTTGTTCTTTTTAATTTCATGGATGTTTGGAAAAAATGGATATTAAAATTCAAATTACAGTCAAAACGGCTGTGAGAAAATCCAGCTTTTATGGAGGAAGCATAATTCCTTCTAAAATGGAGTCGCTTTAAAAGACTTCTCCTTGGAACTAAATGAAATTTGACAATCCATTTGTCGTGAATGACTGCTTTCCCAAAGTGCTTCAGGACGGATAGCTGCACTCTCAGGCCTGTAATGGAGCTGCGTTTAAAGTCTGATCACAGCTTTTCTACTCTGGACGGTTGTTGTTCCCCTGATGAGCTGTTTCTGAAGAGCCGATGCCAGGTCTGCTTCCATCGGCTCAATCGTTCTTTGTAAACATCTTTTTGAGTTAAAGTATAAAATGTGAAATTTGAAGCCATGTCCCCCAGTCTGTGGGAGAAGGGAACGGTGGTGGGGGAGGATGAGGCAGGGGGACTCCAGGAGCCGTGGAGAAGGACGGAGCAGAAAACAATCATCTGGTTATGAAGGGCTGCAGGAACTTCAACAGAGGACAAGAGCTGACATGCAGGTTTGTGAACTATATGGTATTTTGGAATAATAACCACCGCCGTGGCAAACTGAATCGAGGATGAGAAAAGTAGAAGCGTGTAAGGTTGGCTCGTGTGTTGAAGGGGAGCTCAGACTGCCGTAAAGCGGGGGTCTCGGTCACATGACCCATTCAGAGCCGGAGCCCATCCTCTCAAGCAGTGTTGCCAAGTTCAATAAGCGACTTTGGGCTTCTTTTTTCTTGTAATTTTCATGAGTAGCGGGTTGCCATTTGGGCCTACTTTTGATCATGAAGTTTGCTTTTTGGGCTATAAAATAAGTGACCATAAACTAGAGCTATGAAGAGACCAGCAAGAGCCAGCTACAAATATCCGCCTACACACATACGCCTTTTGAGCCTGTTTTCATAGAGCTGGGCGCTTGTTTCTCTTGCAAGATCTGGCAACACTGCTCTCAAGGTACACAGGTGAGTTTTTGAGCATCGATACGCACCAAGTGCTGCATATTGACCTGAAAAATAATTTAATATATCTCAAATTAAGCCAATACTTGGTCAACACTCACACGGCGCTGCTTTAAAAACAACGTCACGTTCTGAGCCCCAGGTGTCATTACCAGCCACTCTCACACGGCTTTGGTGCAGAGTGCCTTACGCAGTTTATGTCATAGCTGCTGACAGAAATCATTAAAAATGAAATGTGCATGTGGACCTCTGCATGAGAGTGGTCATCCTCTGACTTAAACATCCCAGGTTGCATCCATGAGACTGACAGAATGGGATGGATGCACATACATTAAAGCACTTTTCTATTTTTTATTCAAAAACTGCAAAGCAGCTCGTTGTCTTAAAGCCTTGGTTTTCTTGAGTCAGCAGCGTTGTGTTCAGGTGAAATCAGAACCTTTGTTCTCACTTTGCTGCATCTCAGCAAGCAGAAAGCTCATTTCCTGCTGGAAGCATTCATAAAATGGATTCAATGAAGAAAGTGCAGCATGTTACTGACGTGGGCACCCATTAAATACTATAAAAATCCCTGCTATATTAGGTGTCATTAGGCTTTTTCAAAGGAGAGAATCTAAGGCGTTTAACTGCTGTTTGAGGCTGATTTAGTCACACAGTTGGCCAAATTACAGATCTGCCTAAAGTGTGAATATCCATAAATTCACTGCTCCTTAAACTGAAGGCTAATATTTGCATGGCGCTGAAGCTTTGTGTCTTTTTCTGAAGCTCTGCTGCAGAGGACTAGACAGAGTTTTTACTGCTTGTGTGTTAACGTAGCAGTTAAGCTTTAATAACTCACCTTTATACACATCCTTGAGTGTTTGACATCGCTCTGGTACAGTGAAGCTGCCTGCAGGTGGAGGTATGCTTGCTACAGCTGGGATGTTGTGTTTAAAGATAATATGAATTAAATAAAACAACTCATCCTGCCCAGGATTGGTGAGGATGATAAGGAGAGGCTGTTAAGTGATTTGTTTCTGTGAGCAACAGAAAATCTTTATCAGAGTCAGGATGCAACAGTGAGTTGAAGTCGGTAAGAGAGAATCATTATCCCAGGACAGACATGAACTGAAAGGCCACTCAGAGAGGAAGAAGTCAGGAAGGATTAAAGCCAGATTATAGTTCGCAACTTCACTCAGGGACAGAGAAGTTCATGTTTGGGGCATGTTCTGGTCTGATTAAGTGAAAACATGACTATCAGAAAGAGGGGGAGTTTGAAAGGCTGAGAACTCCACCCTACCAGTGAAGTACGGTGGTGGCAGAATTATGCTGTGTGGTTTTGCTGGAGGACGAGCTTCATGGAGTCCATCAGGACAGGAACAAGAGGCTTTATGTTCTTACAGACGATGTTTCTGTCGTCAATGACTCTTTGTTCAAATTACAGGAGAAAGGAGCTCAACTTGAGCAGAACTGAAACCTTGATGATCTTCCTCTCATGTAAACAAAAAAATAAAGATCATAGTTAAGTTTTATTTCTATAGCTCCAATTTGCCACACATCATCTCAAGGCTCTTTCCAAAGTCAGCCTCCATCAGATCCTCCAGGTTGGTCAGAAAGTTTCCTCTCTAAGGAAACCCAGCAGGTTGCATCAAGTCTCTCCAAGCAGCATTCACTCCTCCTGAAAGAGCGTAGAGCCACAGTGGACAGTCGTCTGCATTGTTGATGGCTTTGCAGCAATCCCTCATACTGAGCATGCATGAAGCGACAGTGGAGAGGAAAACTCCCCTTTAACAGGGAGGAGAACCTCCAGCAGAACCAGAACCAGGCTCAGTGTGAACTAGTGATGGGTCCGGCAACACCGATGCGTCGGTGGATGTGTCGAGCTCATAGAGCAAAACCCGTGTCGATGCGCGGATCGACACGGGAAAGTCACATGACCGATACAGGAACTGTTTCGAACTGACTGACGCGCCAAACTGTTTCTGTTCCCTCCAAGCTGCACGCGTGTGCATTCGCGCACAGCAGCGCGCACAGCAAAGCTATGCTGCACAGTAAATAAAATCCAAGCTGAACTGTAAACAAAATAACGGTTAATAATGGTTAATTTTTAACCATTTTGCAACTCTGGTGTGATGGTGTACCACAGTCTCGCTTTGTGAGCGCCAGGTGCTGATCGGAGCGCACCACTGATGGATGGGTTGGGCAGACGCCTTTATGGTTGGGCGGGTTGCGCTGCGCGTCTTTGTTCTGAGCGTCGTTTCAGAAAAAAACGGCTGATCTACCCTTAGTAGAAAGCTGCTATTCTGAGTAGTTCTTCCTCCTTTTGTCATACTCAGCATTTCCGATTTCAGAACAGATTGAAAGGACATGGCAGCAAAGAATTTGTAAAAATAAATAAATAAAAAAGCCAGTCCACAAGCATCCTCGTTCACAACATGTTTACTTAGAGGTTATATTATGATACAAGTTCACATTATTTATTGACTGTATCTGAAAAAAATCAAATATGTTTAATTCAAATGAAAATATAAAATAATACAATGCAACATACAATGATTTAAATTGTATTGTGTATACTTGGTCATCAAATCAGTGTCAGGTAACTCTGTCAACCAGGTTGCCTGTAGGGATTTTTAAGGTCCAGCAGGTGTCAGTATTCAGTGACACAGTATCGGCACAGTATCAATACAGTTTGGCAATGTGTCGAAACGCTTCATGACGCCTCATCGACCCATCACTAGTGTGAACATCTGCCTCGACCCACTGGGGCTTAGAGAAGACAGAGCAGAGACACAGAAAGCTCAGAAGCTCACATTGATCCAGGAGTACTTTCTATGTTAGATGGTAATAGAGGATGATCTGCCTCCCCTGATGATGTCAAAGCTAGTGTTGGTGGAAAGGTAATGGTCCAGGGTCCGAGAGAACGAGGGTTGTTTCCTTGGAGTGAGTAACACACTGGAGAGCTGGCAGGCAGGTAAAGGAGCCTGAGGACACCACAAAGCTGCAACGGCAGCACACGAGTCTTCTTTTACGACCAATCTGAAGGAAACTTGTGATCAAACACAGGAATAAAATAATCCTGAGACAAAAACTACTAGCACTTGCGAACTGGCTGGGAATACCATCACTGATAATCATCCAGCGAAGAGTGATGATCTTGCAGCTCCTGTTAAGCCTCAGTCAGCCAGAAAAGGAGATTTGCTCCAGGTGTGCAGCAATCAGAGCTGACAGGACTCTCCAGCAGAGATCTTCTCTGAAACAGGACCTCTCACTCGCACAAGGAACCAAACACACCAGCATCCTAAGAGAGTGAGATAATTAGATCTTATTACCAGAGATGTTATTTTTTTGAGGGCTCTGGTCCAAAGATTACAACTTCTGTCTTGTCAGAATTTAAGTGCAGGAAATTTAAAGTCATCCAGCTTTTGATGTGTGTCATCAGCATAACAGTGGAAATTAATCCCATGATCCCATGCTGTCTGATAATTTTGCCAATCGGAAGCATATATATATATATATATATATATATATATATATATATATATATATATATATATATATATATATATATATATATATATATATATATAGTAAAGAGAACTGGCTTGAATCCCGGTTGTGTCAGAAAGGTGTAAAAACTCTGCCTCTGCGTGTGAGTTGTAAGATCCTCTGTGCTGACCAGTGAGTCAGAAGATGGGTGTTCCTCAAGAGTTGCCTTTGCTTGTTAGAATATATGCAGGGAAGGTTCAGATATTGATCGTATCATCTTTTCTGCCTGTCCTCTGAAGGCTGAACGATTCCTCCGGCACTCAGATCAAAATGATCTGTTCACCAGGAGAGAGCAAATTCTGTTTTCATCTATTTTTCTGTACGATAAAATGTCAGGAGATTTGTCTTCCAAGTTAAATCTAATTGTGGATTTAAACAGGTTGTGCCAGCAGGACTCACCTGCTGGCACAACCTTTGTTGGAAATGAGGTTAAAGTCCTTTTGTTTGGGTCAAATTAAGAAATGATGGGTCTTTCTGCATGGAGTTTGCATGTTCTCCCTGTAAATGCGTGGGTTCTCTCCGGGTGCTCCGGCTTCCTCCCACAGTCCAAAAACATGACCGTTAGGCTTCTCCAAATTGTCCTTAGGTGTGAATGGTTGTTTGTCTCTCTGTGTTGCCCTGCGACAGACTGGCAACCTGTCCAGGGTGTACCCCGCCTCTCGCCCAGTGAATGCTGGAGATAGGCACCAGCAACCCCCGCGACCCCATGAGGGATTAAGCGGTTTGGAAAATGGATGGATGGATGTTTTCCTGTTAACGTATAAAACATGACAATCTATCAGCAGAGAAAGAATGTGAAGGTGAAATCACCTCGACGTTTCAGCCGCAGTGAGGAGAAAACTGCTTTTACATCATTATTTATTAGCAGCTCTGCATCATTAGCAAACCATGATCTGAAAGACTGCTGCTCCATGTTGAGCTGGAATAAAAACATAGTTTTAACGCCTTACTGTCAGGAGCAATTACAGCGTCACAGCTGTGCATGTTGCCATGCACACCATCAGAAGGTGTAGGGATTATTACAAAAGTTAAGATATCTGTCTGTCTGTCTGTCTGTCTGTCTGTCTATGAATAAAGTGTTTTTAGGATCTTATCATCGACTTTATACCAGAATCCTTTTTAGAAGTTGAAGAAGTTCTGATCATAGAGCCTCGGGAACACAGATTTATTTATGCAGACGAGAACAGAAGCAGGTCTTTGGACCCAGAGTTCCTCTTTCTGGGTCCATTAACTTTGAATTTCTGCTCATTCCGTCGAAGCGAATGAGCAAAAATTCTGTTTCAGTTTTCCTAAAATATCACAAAAGGTTTTCTTCATTTTTCACTCCAACTGCAAACCAAAAACTAAAAGCAAGTAAAAGTATTTCTTCAGTTTTCTCAGCACATTTCCCTGCCTTGTCTTGGGACGCCTTGGGATCCCCAGGAGGATCTGGTTGGTACTTTAGGGAACCGCAGGGTTTCCGTCCTGGAACCGCTGTCTCTGGGCAAAGACTGCAGGGCTGTAGCTCTCAGCAGTGTCGTTGCAGGAGAAAATAACCGTGTTGTGGCCTTCCTGTCCTCCAGGAAGGCCAGCACAGGGCGGCCTCGCCGTCTCAGGAGGCTTCACTGCTACTTGGACTGGATCTGCACATTTTGTGGTGCTTGTTCCTTTTTGAGGCCAGACCCTCCTTTTTATCTCTGCTCATTTTCCTGCATATTAGCAGTGTCAGAAGTTAAAGGAGGAGGAACAGAGAGGGGTTTGTACATATTTGCTGAGATGCAGGGACTCTTCAGGCTCCAGTCTCTTACAGACGCTGGTCTGGATCATCTCAATGGATAGCTAGGAAAATATTAACTCAAAATAATAAATAAAATCAAGTAGATATTCCTTTTGAAATTTAACACATTTTGTAGCAAAACAAACACAAGATTTTAATTTTGAAAATCTAAATTTTAAAGTTTGATCAGTGTGGCGGCATTTATATTCAACCTCTCGAGCCGAAACTAATGAAACATTTCAGAACATCAGTTTTCTAGTCTTGTCACAGATTCTCTGTTGAATTCAGTTCGGTACTTTGACTAGGCCGTTCTAACCCATGTATCTGCTTTGATGTAAACCATCCCATAATATTTCTGGGAAATTAATTTATAGTCGTCTTGAAAATTCTCCCACCTGAGCTGTGGATCACTGCAGCTCCTCCAGAGCCACCATGGTCCTCCTGCTTCTCTGATCAATGCTCTCCTGGTCCAGCCTGTCAGTCCAGGTGGACGTCCATGTCCTGGTAGGTCTGCAGGTGGTCCATCCTCTCTCCAGGTCCACATTATGATCAGAGCTCTGGGAGGTTCTGTAGAACCTGAACCTGCTGTAAACTGGACCAGAACCTCCTCCCTGACCCGTCTGCTGGGTTCCTGGTCTCCATGATGCTGGTTGTTCTCTGATGTTCTCTGATGTTCTCTGGAGAACCTCTGAGGCCAGAACCAGAGCTGACTCCTTTTATTTAGGGATCTCTGAGTAAATCTCTGACACTAAATGCAGCTCAGACTTTTAGATTTGATTTGGAAAGTGAATTATGAAAACCGTGACTAATTTTCTACTTCATATTTATGTTCATTTGTAATTTTAATAAAAACCCTAAGATTTATCTTATGTAACCAATGGTGAACATTATTTTCCGGGGGGGGGGGGGGGGGGGCACTCTCAACATTAGTTAGGCCAAAATAAATATTAGCAAACATTGAAAAGCATGAGCTAGAAGCCAGAGACGGCAGCAGTGTCGTCCTGCTGCGAAACGTCCGTCAGACACGGCAGACGCTCCTTCAGCTCCAGCTTCCTCTGAAATCACTTGGAGGAGCTTCCTGATGGGGTCAGCTGTCCTACCCACACCATCATGCACAAGAGATTACGAGTCCATCAGCAAAGCCCAGCCTGGATTAATACAAACAAAGGCAGAGCCATGCAGCCATTACCACAGCAGATTAGAGCCACACAAAGCCAGGGGTCACATGCTGCCTGCACAACACAAAACCACCCAACTTCAAGCATGGAGCTTAAGTTTGATCTTTGTGACAGCAAACATGTGATGAGGACATCTGCAGCAGTGATGGGATCTTTAACCTCTGCTGTAATGACCAGCCTGATGGAGATGAGAGGAAGGGAAACCTGAGGTCACGTTGAGAGATGAGCAGGTGACCAGGAGGTCAGGGGGAGACAGACAGGAGATATTAAAGGAGAAATGGATCACTGATGCGAGCAGGAAGCAGTCGCTTAAAGGAGGAGATGAAACGCAACAGAAAGGTGGTGATGGGTGGGTGAAGGACCGCATGGACAGGTGGCAAGGAGATGAGAAGATGAACGTCAGGTCAGAAAAACCGCCTGGAAGCAGAGCTTCAATTGAAAACTGAAGGCAAATCAATTCTGAGTGAAAACCGAACAAGAGGATGAAGATCAGAAGAAAAAAGGAGCAAGTGATGGATGAACGGGACAGAGGGCTCATTAAAGATGGATCAGAACCAGAGTCTGTGGCCCGGTTCTTCCCGGTTCTGCCGGGCACGGCATGCTTCCAGCTTCCAGCTCCCTGTGGTACCACTGGCTGGTCTGAACCGATGCTGCAGGACCGATGAGGGTGATGACATCAGAGATGTTCTGTCCGACCCGGACTGACTGAGGTCTGTTGGTGAGGAAGTCCAGCAGCCAGTTGTGAAGGGGTGTGCTGAAGCCCAGATGTTCTAGTTTTCCTACCAGGTGCTGTGGGATGATGGTGTTAAACGCTGAACTGAAGTCCAGGAACAGCATCCGCACGTGCGTGTTCTTCTCCTCCAGGTGTGCCAGGCTCAGGTGAAGAGCAGAGGAGATGGCGTCCTCAGTGGAGCGGTTCCGTCGGTAGGCAAACTGGAACGGGTCGAGTGTAGATGGGAGACTGGAGACGATGTGTTCCTTTACCAGCCTTTCAAAGCACTTCATCATGATGGGAGTCAGTGCAACAGGCCGGTAGTCGTTGAAACAGGTGGCTTGGAGTTTGTAATGTGGCAAGAAGAAAAGTTCTTTGACTCGTTTGGACCCAGCGGTGCAGGAGGCATAGCGGACATGGATAAGAAATGGCTCTGATCAGAGGAGACCAGAACCAAACTCTCTGGCCTCCATGCAGAACATTATGGTCCAGCTTTCCTCCACCTGATCTCATCAGTGTGAGTCCAGGGAACCAGAAGCTCCTCAGAAGTTGGGTCATGAAGTGGAGCCAGAGGACTAAAGGCTTGAGCTGCACAGTTTGCTCTGCTGCTCACAGCTAAGGCTCCGGCTTCCTTCCACAGTCCACAAACAAGCATGTCGGGTTCATTGGGGATAGTAAGTGAAAAATGAGGATGATGGAGAAACTGGAAGGATGTGATGAAATTTAGTCTCCTCACAGAACGTTTTCCCTTCCTGGTGGCCAGTCAGTCTCTCCTCCCAGCTCCATGTTTGCTTTGACCTTCACCTGATTCCTGTCAGCTTTGCTGTTGTTGAAGAACCTTTCTTGGTTGGCTCAGTTGGATTGTCCGTTTGGATCTGAGGAAACAGTCAAGGCAAATTTATTTATATAGCACATTTCAGTACAAAGACAATTTTAAGTGCAGTCCAGATGTTTTGTCCTTCTGGTTCTTGCTGAATCCATCCTGTCCTTTATGGAAGGCGCTGATTGTGGAAGCTGAGCATGGAGGAGTATCTGCAGTGTAATCACAGCTAATTCATGCAAGAAGGGGGTGATAACTTCCGCCATCAGGGCCAGCTTGGTGTGGCCAGCTTTACTTCTTTGATAAACAAAATCCTGATTTAAACGGTGTTGTACTTATTCAGGGTATCTATCAGGGGGTAAATACTTTCTGTGCTCTGTAGCAACAGCATGTGATCAGCTGCAGCTGAAGCAGCGATGGGTTTCCTCCTTGTATCAGTGACCGTCTGCTGCTTTAAGGCTGGATCTCTGAAGCATCTGTCTTATCCCCGTGTTGCCCCGTGCCATGCTCTGGAGTCTTCCTGTTTCCTGCATCATGTGTCTGTTTTCACCAGTCACAGTGTAGTAGCTCTCAGAAAACCGAGCGTCATCAAACCCCATTGCTGCTGATGGCGGTCACAGGGTCTCCTGCTTCAGCTCCTCCAACATCATAAACTCCTTCAGCGCCGTTTGGTCCATTTAACCAAGATTGAACGCTCATGTAAGCTTTCATTACGCCGGATAAATTCTGCCTGCAGAATGCCCATCTGCTCGACTTCCATCAAGGAGCAAGACAGCTAAATCTGACGGGAACATAAATAATCGCTTCCTCCGCTGACATGTCGTCAGACGCTGTGGACTAGACGAACAACTGCTGATTCCAGGGCCGGAGCAAAGGGAGGAGCAGCAGGTCCAGTTCTGGTTGTGTTTCAGCACAGGACAGCAGTTTTCCTGCTGGTTCGCCTAAATGAAGGGTTCCCTCAGGTTGGACTTGTGACCTTGTGTCTGCTAATACGAGCCCATGATCAGAGCTTAGAGATGATCTCAACAACACAACGCACTCATCAAGGGCTTCTAGCTTCACCCTGATGATGATGATTGTCTACGAAGCAGCATCATAAAAATGCTAATGTTGTTTCTGATGGCAGGAGGGGGCGGTGGGAGGATCAGTCGGAGTGCTGCTCATGTTATTAGATAAAACATTGTCATTACGCTCATTGGTTGAGAGGTGCTGTTAGATGCAGACTTGCTTTCTGCAATGAGGCTTTGCTCCTAAAAATCCCAATAAAAATAGGTCTGGTGTCACTTTAACTGGATTACAAGAACTTCAGGCCAGAGTTTAAAGGGAAATAACAGAGTGTAGTGGCACATTAATCTGCAGATGCAGAACATGCACTTTAATGATGATTCAGATGATGCGCTTTTTATTGTTCTGGTGAGAAGACATGCAGGAAAAGCTCGCCTTAAAGGCTGCAGCAATGAAAGAGGGTTTCCACAGCTTAGAGGTCGTGGCTGTTTGTGGATTAGAAATGCTCTGTTAATCTTATTAGATCAAGTCCACAAGGCTTTAATTCATTTTATTCACTCTGCCCCATAAGTGGATAAAGATTTCCTCTCATGTGGAGGAGAAACTTTTCTTAAAAAAGCAAAACGCTTTTTAAGAATAAAAGATTAGAAAAAGTATTTGCATATAAATAAATCGGTCCCTTTGTGACTGACAAAGATCAAGAGTTTAAATATAATTTTCTTAGAGGTATAGTGGACGATATTTTTCAGCTTTGAGTTCGGGGGAATCATCTTATCTACTGGTTGTCCCACATGCCGTCATTGGGATGCATTCTCGTAGCGCCAGTGTGCTCGTTCTTTGCTAGTGTCTGCTTGCTGCACACGTCTAGTGTTTATGTTAGCTAAGCGGTTAGCTTAGCCGTTAGCTTCGGTGTTAGCCGTTCATTGTAGCTCCGCTTCTCTCACTGTAGACTTTGAACATGGCTGAGAGTCACAAGAAGCAAACAGCGTTCAAGTTTATGAGAAGTCCTCTGTAGAAAAAAATAGGACCAGAGAGGATTTGGGAGATTTTTAATCACGCGGAAGAGCAGCTAAGATAGTGTAACGCAGTTATTCAAAAAGGGACTTGGCCGTTTCTTACCCAATTTTCCGGAAAAATCGTCCACTCTACCTTTAATGTATTTTTGCTCAACTGATCAGTCCATTGGGTGTAACACCCCTTGTAAAGTAGTGAGGTCAAGGATCAGCAAGGTGAACAAAAAAAAAAACAGCCTCTGCCACCGGTTCCAGATTCTTCAGATGACTTTTATTTGTTACTTTTGACTCTGACCCCCCTCCCAAGCTTCTTCTTCTTCTTCTTCTTGTTGAGTTTATTGGCGGTTGGCAAACAACTTTCCGGTGTGCATTACCGCCACCAACTGGTGAGGAGTGTGGGTCAAAATGGCCATACTCCCAAAGATACTTATATTTATGTATCTATATCTATAATATTAAATTTACAAATACTAAATCCTCCTAATTATTCCTGTTATTACTAAATATTTAAACAAATATTGATAACATTTATTTTTTCACTTTTTCTGCAGAATATCTATTATATCAAATTTAATTTTCTCCTTATTAAGATCTCTAACCAAAATCCTTCTTTCCTCTTCATATTTCTTACAATTCATCACTACATGTTCTACTGTTTCATCTTGTCCACAATATTCACATTTGCCAGATATATGTTTCCCTATTTTGAATAGTGTTTTATTTAATCCTGTGTGTCCAAATCTAAGTCTTGAAATAACCGTTTCCTCTCTTCTGCTTCCTTCTGCTATCCTCATTTCTCCGACTTTCCGTTGAATCCTATACAGCCATCTTCCTCTCATTTCTTCTTCCCATTGTTTTTGCCATCTTTCCTTCATTCTTTGTTTAATGATACTTTTAATTTCTGCCTTACTTAAATTAATCATCATATCAATAGTTCTATTTTTTGATGCTTCCTTAGCAATCTTATCTGCGATTTCATTTCCATTAATCCCTATATGTGCTGGCACCCAAATAAATATAACACTAATACCCATCATTTGAATTTGATATAGAATTTGCTGTATTTCAATTAATATATCTAATCTACTATCTGAAAAATGATTTTGTATACTAAGTAAAGCTGAACTCGAATCTGAACATATAATTGACCTTAGTGGTCTCACTTCCTCTATCCATTGTATTGCTAATAATATTGCTAATAATTCTCCTGTATATACTGATAATTCATTATTTATTCTCCTATTTACTTTGATATTGAAACCTGGAACATAAAATGCAATACCTAACCTATACCTCACATTTTTAGATGCATCTGTATATATTTGAATATATCTATAATAACTATTAACATATTCCTGTATCAGTTTATGATTAATATTGCCTTCTTTTTTCTTTTCCAACCATGTCAAATCTACTGTAGTTTCAGGTATGATCCAGGGAGGGATTACTGGTAACGGTACTGTTGGACTACATTTAATTGGATCTAACTCAAGTTCTTTTAGTTTTTCTCCCACTATCCATCCAAAACTTCCTGTTTGTCTCCTCTCCCTTTCCCAACACGGCTGCAATATTTCTTTTGTAGGATGATTTTGACCAAGTCCCTGTAAACTAATCCAGTAATTTAGCAACAGTTGTATTCTCCTGATTTCCAGTGGCATTTCTCCAGTTTCAATCTGCAACGCTACAATAGATGTTGTTTTAAATGCTTCTGTAATTAACCTTAACGCTTGTGTTTGTATACCCTCTAACTTTTTAAGTGATGTACTGGCTGCTGATCCATAAACCACACTGCCATAGTCTATTGCTGATCTTATTAACCCTGTATATATAGCCTTTAAAGCAGTTCTGTCTGCTCCCCACTCATGACCAACTAAACATCTCATAACATTCAAAACATTTTTGCACTTATCAATAATTTTCTGAATATGAAATGTCCATGTAATTCTATCATCAAACCATAAACCAAGAAATTTAAAAATTTTAACCCTTTCTATCTCTTGATTATATAATTTAACCTTCGCCATACTATTGATTTTTTTCCGAGTAAAAAACACAGTTTTCGATTTTTCCACTGAAAGTTTGAATCCCCATTTATATGACCAATCTTCTATCTTATTAATAGCTTTTTGTAATTTCTTCACAATATAATCAGTATTACGACCTCTCACCCAAATTGCCCCATCGTCTGCAAAAAGAGAACACCCAAACCCATTTTCTATAGCTTTAAACACATCATTAATCATTATAGAAAAAAGTAACGGACTAATTATGCTTCCTTGAGGTGTTCCATTTTCAATAAAATATTTTGAAGAATAACTCCTTCCTATTCTAACCTGTATTTTCCTTTCACTTAAAAAATCTTTTAACCACCTATATACTCTACCTTTAATATCCATCTTCACTAGTTTGATCATCAATCCTTCCGTCCACATCATATCGTACGCTTTCTCAACCCTCCCAAGCTTCCAAGAACTCAATGTTTTTATAGCCAAGTGGTAACACACCCGCACTTGAGTGGACCAAGCCACAATTAAACAGGGGAGAAAAAACAAACGAAAGCTAAACAGAAAAACAAGAATAAAATTATTAATCTAATTTACAAACTCATCTCCATAATGAAATGGTCTGCAAAAAAAAAAAACATGTAATACAAGATAACTCAAAAGTTACTGTAAAGAAAAACAAACAAAGCAATACTCAACAGAAAACCCTCTAGTTGGTAGAACCCAGCAAGGCCATCGATGACATCATCCAGACACTTAAGCAGGAAAAACTGGGCAGCTCCTCCCATACTCCTGCAGATCTACAAGGGACAAACAATGGTGAGTAAAAAGGAAAACAAATACCATGAATATGCTTTGGAACCAAATAAACAAGTTTAACCAATAACCCAGAAGTAGTAGCTTTCACCTAAACATAGAAATAGATGGAAACTGCAACATAATACTAACACAAACAAACCCGGGATAGTAAGTGAAGCAAAGTTGCAAACTAATGTTTAAATTTAAGCATCATGACCAGCTACAGAAAGTAAATGAATCAGAAATAAGAATAAGGGACCCAAACTGAACCACTTTGTAACCCACCCCACACACACACACACACACACACACACACCCTAACCCTAAACCTCTACCACTACAAACCCACCCTAAGCCTAATTGACACCACAGCTAATCTAATGAGGACTTTGATGTAAAGTGAGGACATAACAAATTTCCTCACTTTACATCAAAGTCTTGTTCTCGCTCAGCTAGACGTACAGGAACACACACACTGAGGACAACAGCCACCTACGCAGGCTGAGCTGCCTGCTGAGATGTTCTGTTCACACCGACTCTCTCTTGATCTTCGTCACCCCTCCTCTGCCTACTTGGCTCCGTTCGATGGGATCTGCCGTCTCCTCCCTCTGCTTTACCTTCGCTCCGTCTCTGCAGTTGAACAAAGGTGAAACCAACAATGTTCGCTCAGCTTCAACACCACGACTCCCAGCGAGTCTGTTTTTCACCCCATGGACGTGGTGTGTTTGGAAAGAAATGATGGTCTGCTCTGAAAGATCTCTGGGATGGATGTAGAAGAAGTCCAGGAAACATGTGTTTGATGTGCCATGAAAAAGCTGATGAAAGCTTAAAAGGGTGCTGACTACCCCTCCCTCCACTTCCTGGGAACATTATCTGATGTAGTACCCCTGATAGTCACGCTGCGCTGGCTCTGAAAGGCTCTGGATAGCCGTTTTATATTTTATTTTCAGTAAATTCTGATGTTGCATAAAAGTTTAGCTTATATTTTATAAATGAACTCCTGAATTCCCTTCAGAGCATTAAAGAGCTTTCTCCGATCTTCTGAAGCGTCGGCAGCACTGTCGCCTCGCTGCAAGAAGGTCACAACTGTTTATGTGAAATATTAATGCTCGTATGGAAATAAAATGCTTTATGTGCAACTATTTTCCTCAGAGTAAAGGTCTCTAAATGTAATGAGACAGGATCCTTAGGGCTCAACAGAGCCATCATATCAGAGTAAATATTAACAGTAGCAATATAAATGTGTTTTACATCCAAATATCTCCAGCCGTTGGTTGCCAGTCATTCATTCAGTCTGAATGAATCAATTCTGCTTCTTTTTATCCTTCTGAATGTATTTCTGGCTGGAATAAGGACTGTGTCCTCCGTGATGTTTAGCTTTCACACCAACCCAAACGAAGCGGCCTATCAGAAGACCCAAACTGGGGTCCGGTTAAAGCCGAGCAAACCGTTCTGTGGTGAAAGCCCCCAGAGGTGGAGGTGATGCTGGATGTAAAGCTCGGCCTCAGACTCCAGCAGCAGCGCTGACTCTAGTATGCGCTCATCAGCAGAGTCAGCTGCCAGCGGGCGGCTTAGCTCTTGGATGCAGGTGTGTAGGGCAAGGCCACAACGTAGCTGATCTCCGTCAGGGTGTGAATGAATGGCTGGATGATGTGTGAAGCGCTTCAGGGTCGTCAGACTTGATAAAGTGCTCTACAAGTACAGACCATTTACCGTTTACTGACATCATCCAGGACACAAAAAATACTTTCTCTCCTCTTAACTTGTCTAGAGTATTTATGGACATATTTTTCTGTGACATTTTTCAATTTCTTCTGAAATATTTATTATTGAGAGCATTTCTGTTAATAATATAAAAATTCCTCTGTACTATATTCTTTGTACATTTCTCCAGTTTTTATGAATCATTAGCCAACATTTTTCCTATTACTTATTTATCTTCAATAAAATGACGTTAATAGAGCTGCACCTTTAACTCGTCGGGCCGCTGAAACTAATTAATTTCTCTCTATGAGGATGATAAAGTTTATCTTATCTACATATTAATATTTTTTTTATTGTTAAAGAAGTTTATGAGCTCATTTCCTCCACTGTTCAGGTGGTGGATCAGCCAATCAGCTCTCTGAGTCTGAGGCTCTCTAAAAGTCCTCCTCTCTACTAACAGGTCTGAGATGCTTTGAGAATAACTTTTATCTCACTGAGGTAAAAATCTAAGAAAAATATTAAAATTGGGGAAATTTTAAGATTTTTCCTAAGAGCTGCTTTTAGTCTGAGGATTGTTGGTGAAAACTGGCCCTGGTCTTTTAACGGGGTAACTTTACCTTTTAATTGTCCTGTAAATGTTAAAACTTAAATCTTCTGTACGGTTTTCACTTTGTGTCCTTAGAGAGGCATGTCAAAAAAGAACACTTGCTTCAAATAAGCCTGAACGCTTTCATTTTTCATCTGGAACATCAGAAAATTTCCAAAGCTTCGGACAGTTCTGATCTTAATGGACCCTTTCTGTGAAAAGCCTTTAAATCTCCTGCTGATCAAACTTTCCTTTTAATTCAGATGGAAAAATGTTGCAAAGTAAGCAAATGTTCATTTGCTTAAATTAGGGATGAGAGGCTTTTTAGTCCTGCAGTGCTGGGAAGATATGAGTGCTCATGGGTCTGATCAATACCTGCTCTTACTCCTCTGCAGACAAACAGCCATCCGTCAGCCGGGTGTTAGTAAAAGATCCAGCAGGGTCCTGACTCTTAGCTGCACACTGACATCCCCAATATACTGTCAGCTGGCTTGTTTGCCAAGTTGCTGGATCAATACCAGCCTTTTCCCCTCTGGCTGGCGGTCATGTTCATCTGTTTTTATAAAAGGATCCAGGCTGAGCTATGACCTGATGTGCTTCTGCGCCTGATCTGCTGATGTCTTTGAGATGGAGGCGTGGAGGCTTCCTCATCTTTAATCATTCCTGCAACCGATCAGCAAAGAGCTCCCCCCTGGTTGTTCCTCAGACTGGAAGCTTGCAGCATCTGGCTGCTGTCCAGAGGACATCAAAGGAATGCATTAAAATCTTGGAAAGTTTTGAAGAAATATTCAGTCATTTAATGAGGCCGTCTCAGCTTCAGCGCTTTAATCAGCGTCCGGTGTTTTCTCAGGAAATGTCTTTCTGCGAGCCAGGACTGAACAGCAGATTCAGCTTTAAGAGATCCAGTCAGTGTGTAACTAGATCTAAAATAGTAAACTAGTAGTTCCACTTAACTATGCTTTGACAGAGTTAATTCAATTCAATTCAATTCAATTTTATTTATATAGCGCCAATTCATGAAACATGTCATCTCAAGGCACTTTACAAAGTTAAGTTCAATCATATTATACAGATTGGGTCAGATTATACAGATTGGTCAAAAATGTTCCTATATAAGAAAACCAGTTGATTGCATCAAAGTCCCAACAAGCAGCATTCACTCCTGGAGAAGCGTAGAGCTACAGGGAGAGTCGTCTGCATTGTACATGGCTTTGCTGCAATCCCTCATACTGAGCAAGCATGAAGCGACAGTGGAAAGAAAAAACACCCATTAACGGGAAAAAAAAACCTCCGGCAGAACCGGGCTCAGTATGAACGGTCATCTGCCTCGACCGACTGGGGTTACAGAAGACAGAGCAGAGACACAACAAGAGAGACAAAAAGCACAGAAGCTCACATTGATCCAGTAATCTGTTCTACATTAGATGGTAATAGTCGGTGATCTGTCCTCCCTGGATGATTTCCCAGTCAACAGAACGTCAGACCAGGTGTACCTACTATGAAGAAAAAAGAGAGAGAACAAAAGTTAAAAGCTGAAATGACAACAGTCATTTCAATGTAATGCAATGCAAATCTGGAGAACAGTAAACTGGAGAACAGTAAAAATCAGTAGAGTGAGAAAAATAGGCCCTGATGTCCTCCAGTAGCCTAAGCCTATAGCAGCAAAACTATAAAGGTAGCTCAGAGTAACATGAGCCACTCTAGTTATAAGCTTTGTCAAAAAGGAAGGTTTTAAGATTAGTCTTAAAAGTAGACGGGGTGTCTGCTTCACGGACCAAAACTGGGAGTTGGTTCCACAGGAGAGGAGCCTGATAGCTAAAGGATCTGCCTCCCATTCTACTTTTAGAGACTCTAGGAACCACCAGCAGACCTGCAGTCTGAGAGCGAAGTGCTCTGTTAGGAACATACGGGGTAATCAGAGCTCTGATATATGATGGAGCTTGGTTATTAAGGGCTTTATACGTTAGAAGAAGAATTTTAAATTCTATTCTTGATTTAACAGGAAGCCAATGAAGGGAAGCTAAAATTGGAGAAATATGATCCCTCTTGTTGATTTTCATCAGAACTCTTGCTGCAGCATTTTGGATAAGCTGAAGACTTTGAATTGCATTTTGTGGACTTCCTGATAGTAAAGAATTACAATAGTCCAGCCTTGAAGTAACAAATGCATGGACTAGTTTTTCAGCATCACCCCTGGACAGAATGTTTCTAATTTTGGCGATATTCCTGAGGTGAAAAAAGGAAACTCTGGAAACCTGTTTAATATGGGATTTAAATGACATGTCTTGGTCAAAAATAACACCAAGGTTTTTTACTTTATTACCAGAGGCCAAGTTAATGTCATCCAGATTAAGTGATTGGTTAAGAAGTTTATTTTTTGAGGACTCTGGCCCAAAGATTACAACTTCGGTCTTGTCAGAATTTAGATGCAGGAAATTTAAAGTCATCCAGCTTTTGATGTCATCAAGACATGACTGCAGTCGAAGTAACTGATTGGATTCATCAGGATTTATGGATAGATATAGCTGAGTGTCATCAGCATAACAGTGGAAATTAATCCCATGCTGTCTGATAATTTTGCCAATCGGAAGCATATATATAGTAAAGAGAATTGGTCCAAGGACTGAACCCTGTGGTACTCCACAGGTGACCCTAGAGTTTGAGGAAGATTTATTATTAACATGAACAAACTGGAATCTGTCCGACAGATAAGATTTAAACCAGCCTAATGCTTTCCCCTTAATCCCTACAGTATGTTCAAGTCTTTGTAGGAGAATATTGTGATCAACTGTATCAAATGCAGCACTAAGATCTAACAGGACAAGTACAGACACAAGTCCATTATCTGAGGCCATGAGAATATCATTAGTGACCTTCACCAGAGCCGTTTCAGTGCTATGATGAGCTCTGAAGCCTGACTGAAACTCCTCAAGTAGGTCATTGCTTTGTAAATGTTCACAAAGTTGATTAGCAACTACTTTCTCAAGAATTTTAGATAAGAAAAGAAGATTAGATATAGGTCTGTAGTTTACTAACTCATCTTGATCAAGAGAAGGTTTCTTAAGTAAAGATTTAATAACAGCTACTTTAAAAACCTGTGGTACATATCCATTTACTAAGGATAGATTAATCATGTCTAAAATAGGACCACTGATCAAAGGGAATACCTCCTTAAACAACTTGGTTGGGATTGGGTCTAACATACAGGTAGAAGGTTTAGATGAAGCTAAGATTTTAGATAGCTCAGAAAGCTCTACTGCTTCTAAACAGTTCAGACACAGCGCAGGTTCTAAAGATTCCTCCAATGCTCCCTTACTTACTGGGGATGAGGTAATCATGTTTGGGAGGATGCCAATTATTTTATTTTTAATGGCATCAATTTTATTTATGAAGAATCCGATAAAATCATTACTGCTAAGAGCTAAGGGAATGGATGGATCAACAGAGCTGCAGCTCTGAGTAAGTTTGGCAACTGTACTAAAGAGAAATCTAGGATTATTTTTATTCTCTTCAATTAATGATGAAAAATATGCTGCTCTAACTCTGCGAAGGGTCTTGTTATACAACAATAGACTGTCCCTCCAGATTAAGTAGGATTCCTCTTGGTGTGTAGAGCGCCATTTTCTCTCCAATTTCCTAACATTGTGCTTCAAGGAATGCAGCTCTGAATTAAACCAGGGAGCCAGCTTCCTGTGAATTATCACCTTCTTTTTCAAGGGAGCTACATTATCTAATGCAGAACGCAATGAGGAAGTCACACTGTTAGCAAATGTATCTATTTGTGAATGGGAAGAAACAGCATTGCTGCCATCTACAGGGCATTTCTGCAATACTGAGGATATTAAGAGGGGGACAGACTCTTTAAGTTTTGATACAGCATTATCCGATAAAGATCTACTATAATGGAACCCTCTTTTGGGGGTGGAGAAATCGGTTAGATTAAACTCAAATGTTATTAAAAAATGATCAGATAGGACAGGGTTGTGAGAGAATACTGTTAATTCTTCACAATCAATGCCATATGTCAGCACAAGGTCCAAAGTATGGAGCCAAGAGTGCGTCGGTTTATGCACATTTTGAGCAAAACCAATTGAATCTAGGATAGTTTTAAAGGCTACACTAAGGTTATCACATTCAGTGTCAACATGGATGTTAAAATCACCCACTATAATAACCTTGTCAGTATTTAACACCAAATCAGATAAGAAGTCTGACAGTTGATCCAAAAACTGAGTGTAAGGGCCTGGTGGACGATACAAAACAATAAACAGAAGAGGTTTTATTGCTTTGCAGTTTGGATGAGGGAAACTGAGGGTTAAATGTTCAAAAGAACTGTAATTATTAATTGGCCTGGGACTAATTAATAAATCAGACTGAAAGATGGTTGCCACTCCTCCTCCTCTTCCCACAGATCTGGGAATGTGGAAATTTGAATAACTGGAGGGAGTTGACTCATTTATACTAACGTAGTCCTCTTGTAGCCAGGTTTCTGTGAGACAAAACAAATCAATCTGATTATCAGAAATCAATTCATTAACTAACAAAGTCTTTGGAGGGAGAGACCTTATATTTAATAGACCACATTTAATTCTTTTATTTTTTGGTTCAAAGTGATCCGTATGAATTTTTATTAGATTTTTATGATTTGTTCCCTTTAGATCAGTTTTTGATCTGTTAAGTTTTGGCCTTGGGAAAGACACCGTCTCAATAGGGTAATGGGTGGGTAACAGTACAGAAGCTGCAGAGAGGTGTGTTAAACTACGGCTCTGCTTCCTGGTCTGGACCCTGGGTTGTCAGCATTTAGGAGAACTAATAAATCCGGCCAGATTCCTAGAAAGAAGAGCTGCACCATCCAAAGTGGGATGAATGCCGTCTCTCCTGATCAGACCAGGTTTTCCCCAGAAAGTTTGCCAGTTATCAATGTAGCCCACGTCGTTTTCAGGACACCACCTAGACAACCAGCGGTTGAATGATGACATGCGGCTAAACATGTCATCACTGGTCAGATCAGGCAGGGGACCAGAGAAAATTACAGAGTCCGACATTGTTTTAGCAAACTCACACACCGAAGCAACACCAACTTTGGTGACCTCTGATCGGCGTGACCGGGTGTCATTACCGCCAGCGTGAATAACAATTTTGCAGTATTTACGCTTATCCTTAGTCAGCAGTTTTAGGTAGGATTCTATGTCGCCCGTTCTGGCCCCTGGTAGGCATTTAACTATAGTCCCTGGTTTCTTTAGTGCCACGTTTCTTATTACAGAGCTGCCAATAATTAAGGTCGGCTCCTCGGCGAGACTGTCGCTCAGAGGGGAAAATTTATTAGAAACGCAGATGGGTTGGTGGTGATCTGGGGGCTGAAATCTAGAGCTATGCTTCCTACGAACCGTCACCCAGCCGGCCTGCTTAACCGGCTGTTCGAGTGCGGCTGTTGGTTCGCTACTTGAAGTTACTCTTTGTGGCTCCGCGCTAGCAAAGGAGCGGCTATCAGCTGGTTTTTCAACAGCACGGAGCCGGGTCTCCAGTTCTGACACCCTCGCCTCCAAAGCTACAAAAATACTACATTTATTACATGTACCATTATCACTAAAGGAGGCAGAGGAATAACTGAACATCTGACACAGAGAGCAGCAGATAGGAGACTTAGTCAGAGACGGAGAAGCCATTATGAGGCTAAGGCTTGGCTAGCGCTAGGCTAAAGCTAGGCTAGCGCCCTGTTATCACGCCAAAGAACAAACCGTGTGAAACACGAGGAGTTCCCAAACGTGATGAGCAGCCACAGAAAATGTTTTAAAAGTGCTTATGTTTGGAAACAGGTGTTACAGCAAAGAGGTTTAAAGATAAAAAGCGAGAGAGCCTGGAGCAAAAATCCGTCGTTCACACAGCAACAACAGGAAGTGACACAATACGCCTTACCGCAAACAGGAAGTCAGGAAGTCAGCGCCCAATAACAATAAGTTAAACACCCAAACCTGAGACAAATGAATGTTGGATTTGTCTCAGTGAGGAAATATTGAGGATAAATCTGTCCAAACCTTGTTCTGCAGTTTAAAATCTTAAAAAGAAAAAAAGGTGAACTCTTCCCCCAGAGAGAATAAAAATGTATTATTTCATGTACCGTTCTCCATCCCTCCACAGCTGATCATGTGTGTACCTGCAGCTGAGTGAGAACCTTTATTGCACATTTTCCTAGTAAAGTGGGGACTTTGGTGTAAAATAAAGAGCTTTATTGGTCCTCACCTTTTTTAGGGTTAGGGTCAGCACCAGATTTAGGTCATAGAAAAGGTTGATAATGAATGGAAGTCAGTGGAAGTGTTGAAAACAAGGATGTGTGTGTGGGGTTGGGGGTTTAGTACATCACCGGACAGCAACCATGGACAGACTCATACCTGAGGACAATTTAGCGCCAGTTAACCTGGCTGTCATCAAGGTGACAGGAGGCTGTCTTTTTGTTCATGTTGTCACTACTCCAAACTTTAATCCAGTATGGGAGAGCTGAGCTGCTTGAACTGGGGGAAAACCTCAGAATTCATGGCTCCTACCCCTGAAACCAGACTTTATTCTGCCCAGACAGTAAAGCCTGTGATCAATTCAGAATCAGAATGCTGGTGCCTGTCTCCAGCGTTCACTGGGCGAGAGGCGGGGTTCACCTGGACAGGTCGCCGGTCTGTCGCAGGGCAACACAAAGACAAACAGGACAAACAACCATTCACACACACCTAAGGACAATTTAGAGAGGTCAATTACCCAACAGTCATGTTTTGGATGACTGTTGGGTAATTGACTGTGAGACTGTGGACTGTGAGAGGAAGCTGGAGAGAACATACGCATGCACAGGGAGAACATGCAAACTCCATGCAGAAAGACCCAGGGTTGGACTTGAACCCTGAACCTTCTTGCTGCAAGGCACCAGCGCTACCCACTGCGCCATTGATTTGAGCAGTTAAATAAGATGATCTGCATCCTTGTACTTAGAATACGAACAACTCATCTCCAGCATCTTATTTCAAGTGCGGTATAACTAATCTTATTTTAGGGGTGAACATACTTATTCTATTGGCAGATATTCCTATTTACCTGCTTAAATCAAGGACAATTAAACTAATTTTAAGAAGATTGTACTTATTTTTAGTTCCCTTTTTGCAGTGTGACCAACATTAGATCCCTCGCCAACAAAGTGGATGAGATCCAATTGAGGATCGGCTCGCATAAGATGGACAGCTGTGTAGGGATCTTTACGGAGACGTGGCTGGATGGAAACATTCCCAAAACGGCGGTGGAGCCGACAGGCCGCTCTTTGTTTAAAGCTGACAGGACTCAAGCTGCAGGCAACATAAAAGGTGGAGGTCTGGCATTTATACCTCATGGTGCACAAAAACAGTCAGAATCCCCTGATCTGGACTATCTGGTAGTTAAGTGCAGACCATAGTTGCACTTAACTACCAGATTGCTGGAAAAAACATGCAAACAAACAACTGTAACCTTCATAGACAACTTTAACATCTTTTGGGAGAGGAGACATCTGTTCAACAGAGATGGTTTCTCTCTAAATAGGTCAGGTGCAAAACGACTGATTTCAAACATCTTCTATTCTGTGAACCATACATCATCAGCTTTGTTCCAAAACAAAGTACATCCAGTGCCTAAACAAGAGACAAGCCCAGTGCAGCCCGAACAAGCCAAGATAAAGACGGCCAGAAAGATGACACAGAAAGAGGCTTCGTCAGAGCTACAGAAGGATTCATCCCAGATCTCAGCAGGACAAAGAGAGGACCAAGAACCGCCATCATCACGAACACCGGTCCAGACTTCACCCGCCTCGCCTTCCTCTTCACAAAGCCCAGAGGTTCCTTTTCTGGATTTTTCTCATAACATGAACAAAGTCCTTAAGATTGGTCTACAGTTGACATCCTCTCCACATATTAATTCTGAAAGCCGCAGTTCTGTGACTAAATCAGCATCTTCCAAAGGACGCAGAGGTCCAGATCCTCCTCCTCCTCTACATATCACAGAACATGCCTGTCCTGAAGACCTTCGGATAACTTCCTTGTGATATTCAGCGGGCCCTGGCAGTACGTTTATCAGTCAAGACCGCTTCCAGCATAAGCCTGGGCCTCCTGACAGAGAACATGGAATATCTGTTATGATACGTGGCAGAAATAAGAAAAGCAAAAGGAAAACAGACAGGAATAATCAGTCGTACTTAAAAGTCATAACCTGTCAGATGCAACCTGCCACAGAGACATCATCAACCACCAAATCATATAAAGTGGGTTTACTAAATATTAGATCTCTGTCAGGAAAATCCCTTTTAATTAATGACTTCATTATTGATAATAATCTTGATGTAATGTTTTTAACAGAAACATGGTTACATGAATTTAATGAAGCAGCCATTCTGATCGAGACGACTCCTCCAAACTACAATTTTCTTTGTGAGAGCAGACAGCAAAGGAAAGGTGGAGGAGTAGCAACATTGTTCAATGATTCACTAAAGTGTAAAAAGGTGTTTTTGGGAAAATTCGACTCTTTTGAACATTTGGCTCTCCAGGTAAAGAGCCCGGTACGAACTATGTTTCTGAATGTTTACAGGCCTCCTAAGTCCACATCAAACTTTTTTAATGATTTTAGTGACCTGCTATCTGTGATATGTGTTGATTATGACTGTTTAATTATTGTGGGAGACTTCAACTTTCACGTTGACAACCCTGAAGACAGAAGTGCAAAAGAACTGTGTGACACACTTAGAAACTTTGGTTTAACTCAACATGTTAAACAGCCAACACACAAACAGGGACATATTTTAGACTTGATCATCACTAAAGGTCTAAACATTTCACAGGTCAATGTAACTGATGTTGCCTTATCTGATCACTTCTCCGTTACCTTTGAAAGCATCATTTCCAGTGACTCATTTAGCCAAAGGGACATCGTAAGAAAATGTACCTTTAAGGACAATGCCACAGAAACTTTTATTCAAGCTTACTCTGCTACTTCAACCTTGGGCTGCAACTCAGTAGATGAGCTAGTAGATAACTTTCAGTCTAAAGTCTCAGACATCATTGACTGCATTGCTCCAGTTAAAGTGAAGGTTTTTTCCGGGAAGAATAAATCTCCTTGGAGAAATGCTCCAGCAGTTAGAGGTGAAAAAAGGGAGTGTCGGAAAGCTGAACGCAGGTGGAGAAAGAACAGACTCCAGGTTCACTACGACATCTATAAAGAGAGACTTTACAGATATAACTTACAACTGAAAAACGCAAGAGAATCTTTCTTCTCAGAGATCATCAAGAAAAACATTAATAATGCTCGTGTCTTATTTGCCAGTCGACAGGTTAACAAATCCTCCTGTGTCCGTGACTTCTGAACTCCACTCCACCAGGGCCTGCAATGAATTTGCTAACTTCTTTACTGAGAAAATCCTAAAGATTAGACGATCAGTTTGTACATCCACACCAACTCTAGAACCAAAGCCGTATTCAGCTGGGACTTATCCTGACAAAATGTCCCAATTCAGCCAAATAAACCACAAAAGCTTAGAGCAGATCATTCAGCAGCTAAGTTCCTCCTCCTGCTGCCTTGATGTTCTCCCCACAGTTTTCTTTAAGAACGTTCTGCCTGTCATAGCGTCTGATTTGACTCAGATAATAAACACGTCCCTTCTGTCAGGTGTTTTCCCCCAGTCCCTAAAAACAGCAATTATCAAACCACTGCTGAAAAAGAACAATTTAGACAAACTACTCCTCCAGAACTACAGGCCCATCTCAAACCTCCTTTATCAGTAGATTATAGAAAAAGCTGAGTTTCAACAATTAAACACCTTCTTAACAACGACCAGCCGCTTTGACGTTTTCCAGTCAGGTTTCCTCACCACAGTACAGAGACCGCCCTGATCAAGGTGTTTAATGACATCCATATAAATACACACTGTGGAAGAACCACCGTGCTGGTTCTATTGGACCTCAGAACCTCAGTGCTGGTTCTATTGGACCTCAGTGCAGCATTTGATACTGTCGATCACTCCATTCTGTTAGACCGTCTGGAAAACTGGGTCGGCCTCTCTGGTACAGCTCTCAACTGGTTTAAATCCTACTTAAAGGACAGGGAATTTTTTGTATCAGTAGGTAACTTTACATCAGAGATGACAAAAATCACATGCGGGGTTCCCCAAGGGTCCATCCTGGGTCCCCTCCTTTTCAATATCTACATGCTCCCTCTAGCTCAGATAATAAAAAACAACAACATCAGCTACCATCACTATGCAGACGACACACAGCTCTACATCACCATGTCACCAGGTGACTATAAACCAGTTCAAGCACTGACTAGATGCTTAGAAGAAATCAATGCCTGGATGTGCCAAAATTTTCTTCAGTTGAATAAAAACAAAACAGAAGTAATAATTTTTGGACCAATAGAGGAGAGATCGAAGGTTAGCACACAGCTTCAGCTGCTTCAGCTAAAAACCACTAATCAGGCCCGAAATCTGGGAGTAGTGATGGACTCAGACCTGAACCTCCAAAAGCACCTAAAGACAATTACAAGGTCGGCTTTCTATCACCTGAAAAATATTTCTAGGATTAAAGGACTGATGTCTCAGCAGGATCTGGAAAAACTAATCCATGTTTATCTTTAGTAGAACTGATCACTGCAACGGTGTTTTCACAGGTCTGCCTAAAAAGTGGATCAGACAGCTGCAGCTGATCCAGAACGCTGCTGCCCGCGTCCTCACTAAGACTAAGAACGTAGAGAACATGGACCCGGTTCTGAAGTCCTCACTAAGACTAAGAACGTAGAGAACATGGACCCGGTTCTGAAGTCCTCACTAAGACTAAGAAAGTAGAGAACATCACCCCAGTTCTAAAGTCCTTACACTTGCTCCCTGTATCTCAGAGAATAGACTTTAAAATACTTCTGTTAGTCTATAAATCCCTAAATGGCTTAGCACCTAAATACATCACAGATTTGTTATCAGTGTATCAACCATCCAGGCCATTAAGGTCTTCTGGCTCCAGCCTACTCTGCATGCCTAGAACTAGAACTAAACAAGGAGAAGCAGCATTTAGTTCCTATGCTCCACTGATCTGGAACAAACTTCCAGAAAATTGTAAAGGTGCGGAAAGCCTGAGTTCCTTTAAATCAAGATTAAAAACACATTTGTTTAGGATTGCCTTCAACTGTTCTAGTTAACTGAATCACCACTTTTTTACTCTAATTTCTATATACATTTTATTCTTACTTGCTTTTATTCTGTTTTAATTTGCTATATTTTAATCATGTAAAGCACTTTGCACTGTCCATGTACTGAATTGTGCTATATAAATAAATTTGCCTTGCCTTGCCATAGTTAGACACTTCAGCTCTCTGATTATTATTGCAGCATACGCCCTAAAGCAGCGCTAAATTCTCTGGAAGAGCTCTACCGTCACACCAGCAGCCATATCAGCACAATTAATAATAATAATAATAATAATAATAATAATAATACATTTTATTTAAAAGGCGCCTTTCTGGACACTCAAGGTCACCGTACAAAAAACATGAAAACACAATGTCAGAAACAAAGTCGAGCACAGAATAAAAACCATTTACCACCTGTTCTGCCGGGACAGGGAAATTGATATCAAAGAGAATAGGCAATCTTAAACAGATGAGTTTTGAGTTGTGATTTGAAATGGAGAAGTGAGTCGGTGTTTCTAAGTAGAGGTGGTAGGGAGTTCGGGGGGGGGGGCTGAATGTTCTGCTCCCCATGGTGGTGAGACGGGCCGACGGGACAGACAGGTGTAAAGCAGATGAGGATCTAAGAGCACGGGAGGGGGGGGGGAATGTGCAGGAGGCCTGACAGATAAGGGGGGGCAAGGAGGTGAAGGGCCTTGAATGTCACCATGAGAATTTTGTATTGAATGAGGAACTGCACGGGGAGCCAGTGGAGCTGTCGGAGGACCGGGGTGATGTGGTGGATAGAGGGAGTTCTTGTTATGATGCGAGCAGCTGAGTTCTGGACCAGTTGTAGTTTATGGAGTGATTTCTGAGGAAGGCCAAAGAGGAGAGAGTTGCAGTAATCCAGTCGGGAGGTGACAAGGCTGTGCACAAGTATGGCAGCAGTGTGTGGGGTAAGGGAGGGACGGAGGCGGTGGATGTTTCTTAAGTGAAAGTAGGCAGACCGGGTAATGTTATTGATATGGGATTGAAAAGATAGGGTGCTATCGAGGATGACACCCAGACTCTTAACCTGAGGGGAGGGGGAGATGGAGGAACTGTCAATAATAAGTGGGAAACTGTCGGTTTTGGAAAGAGTTGATTTATTGCCAATGTTTAATTGAAGGAAGTTTTTGGTGAACCAGGGTTTTATTTCATAATAATAATAATAATTCAGAGTCAGCTGTGATCGTCGCTGGAGACTTTGATCATCTTGAGTTAAAGCTGTTCTCCCCTGATTCCACAAGTTCATAGACCTTTGTGATGGTGTCACAAAGGTCTATGAACTTTGTGACACCATCACAAAGCTGCTGGCGGTGGTCAGAGGGTCCGGTGGCGCTGATGTACGGCGCCCTCTGTCAGTCTGGCCCAGAGCAGTCTGCTAGCGTAGCTCACCACCGTCAGGGTGTGAATGTCTGTGGTGTGAAGCGCTTTGGGGTCGTCAGGCTTGATAAACAGCCATACAAGTACAGGCCTTTCACCATTTCTGACTCAAACATGAGTCCTTAACATCATCATCATCAGATGCTAAGGACTATTTGCATGCTTTAAGATTATCAGGACGTACTTTGGTACAGTCAGTAATTTCTGGAAGTGTCTCTGGCCTAGTTAAAGTTTCGTTGATTGAAATATGTTTGAACCATTCTTTTAATAAATTCCTATATTCTCATATTGTGCAGAGTTTGCTGTTTGAGAGCTCGAATCCCTCCGAGGGTTCATGTATTTATTGTTAGATAACCTAAATGCATTTAATTGTACAACACTAAGTATTCTCTTTTTTCATAGGTTCTGGTCCACAGCTGATGGTATCTGTCTCTGAATTTAAATGTACACATTTAACTGAACCACCGGTTCTAAAGCCGACTGGTCCGGGTGAGATTGCTTTGTCATGGGACTGAGCTGTAACATCATTTTTTTAACATTCTGTACATAAATATGATGAAATATCATTTAACCCAGCTGTAAAATGAAAAACACATGCACAGTCATCACTTCCTGGTTGTTCCTGAGGAATCACATTTAATCATTTCGACGATTCATTCAAGCATCCATTGTGGTTAGTGACAGAGAAATAGGAAACGCTGTTTATGACACTATTTACAGTTAAACACCAAGATGGACGGTGGAATGAGTGCGTGGTAGAGAAAGAGAACAATAACTCTGTAGACATCAGAAAATGATTTCCTGTCAGTTTGTTTGCCAGCTGCCTTTAGATCATTTTTCCTTCTGCACCAGTGGAGATGTAACGCTGCTTCCTTTGATAACGGTAAACCCCAGGTGTAAAATTAAGAACCCTTCAGTTATTCATTTCTGTTAATATTGACTACTCTGAATTATATCAAATGAAAGCTTCTCAGAAACGTAAAATATAAATGTTACTACTTGTCATATCCAAGGAATGTTTAGTATGTGAAGGACCTGGGGCCTCGTTTCTAAAGCTGCGTCAAACAAAACAGAGCCTGAAACTTGCGTACGTCACTTTCCATGCAAAAGTTGGGATCTATAAATAAAGTCAAGCTTGATGGGAAAATTTATTTTTCCTCACAGCAGCTCTCACTGGGCGTACTCTCATTTTGGAGATGGGGAAACTGGCGCCACAGATGGTGAAGTGGTGAACTGCAGCCACACTGCATGGTGATAAACCGTTGTATTATTCATGCTGGACATAACTCTGCATCAGGGGTGGACTGGGACAAAAAATCGGCCCTGGCATTTTGGATTAGACTGGCCCACCACATTGTCATGGTTCCTAAACAGGCGCGCTTGGCCTCCCCTGGGATTGCGCAATCCCATGTTAACTGCGCTGGCTTTCATTCTGTGAATGCATAATCCTGTCTCTAGATCATAAATTCAATTGTTCAAACAGTTATGAGCTGATTTTCCACAATTTAATATATTTGGATTACGAATTGTGTTTTGGTCTTCAAACTGTGTGCAGGTAACATGTTTTTGTGCTGCTGCGCAAACATAAAAGGCAGAGAACTGGTTGTAGGTGAGGCCGGCAGTTCCTTGGCCTCTAGGCAGGGGGCGCTCAAGGGGCACCGCTCCTGATCCCAAAACTGTAGAGTGACAGCAAGTTATGGATGTTTTATTAGCGAGTTTTGCTAAACAAGTAAAGCACTAAAAAGACTCTAAACATACAGCTGGAACAGGACTGATGAAGGAAGGCTTTCCTCCCTGGCAGTGAGCTCCACTGAGACTGAGAGAGTTTTAGAACTGAAGAAGATAAAGAGAACTTTTACTGGAAAATGAAGATATTTTTGTGCAGAAAGAGCTGTGCATGGACTTAAATTATAAGTAGAGGTAAGACAGCGATAATTATTCATGTTTTGTTTCTGTAATGAAATGTGCTTAATGTGGGTTATAGTTTTAAAATGTGTTACAAATGCAGAAATCCATCATAACTCATAAACTGTTACAGGCAAATGACAAATAATTATATTTATTTTTTCATCAAATAATCAATATTTTTCCATGTCTCTTGGTGAATTAATTTGGCTCAATCAGTCGCCTTCAGCACTTTGCAATGAGTCTATTCTGTAGAGTGTATATATTAATAAATCTGACTCTGATGACGTCAGTCCCTCACCAGCTATGAACCCTACCGCACGTCACTGACTACAACCGTCCACCACCATATTTTTCATCAGCAACCGGAGCAGATGAAGGGCCTGCTGTTGGGAACATGTCAGTTTGACACATTTCGCAGCGTCCGTTTGAAGAACTCGGTTTCTTTTTTTCGTGCAGTTTTTTCTGCGCCTCCCTTGCGTTTATTATCCATTACTACTGTGAACACCGCTGCACAAAGTTCCACTGGAGCATGAAGGTGTTTTTCTACTTTATGATTGGCCTAGCCCTTTAGACTGTCAGGGATGATAACCAATGGGCTGCAGTAGTCTGTGGTAAGGGCCGGATGATCGGAACAGACGCTTGCGTTGCTGATTTTATTTTTCTTCATGCATTATGCAAATATAACGAGGCAGATATATATATATAAAAAAAAAATAATAATAATAATAATAATAATACATATTAATAATATACATGTCGGGTCTGCCGGCCCAAACAGCACGTCGGCCCACCGGGCAAATGCCCGGTACGCCCGATTACCAGTCCATGCCTGCTCTGCATAATGACCTTTCAAATGGTAAAAGAAATGCCAATAACCTAACTTAAATCTTCAATAAAAGTCTTTGCATTTCATCAGGTTTCTACCATCACATTCCTTCCCGATGATCCCCATCGTGACGTGTTCCACAGACTAACGGACAACTTGTGACAGAGTGTGAGGAAATCACTTTAATTGGTGTAAAGAGTCAGATCCACTTGTGCGTGAGGCTGCGCGGAGGAAGCAGCGCTGCTGGAAGACCTTAGAGATAGCAGAATTCGGAGGGAACTACTGGCCAGTGATGATGACCGGCTAAAATGCTGCTCTAGACTCTGAGCATTCTGCGATAATTCACAGCGGACAGTGGTTACACCCCCCCCCCCCCCCCACCACAGGTGCTGAGTCCTAACCCGCCTCCTTTGCATCGACTGTTTGTGGTTGTGGGTGTGTAGAGGGCAGGAAGCTGGTACCAAACAGTCAGGTACAACTGTGATCCATAAAGGAACAGTGCTGGTCTGCGTGGTTTTATGAATTCCGTTTTACAGTTTTTTTTATTCTTATGCTGTATCTACACTTTTAGAATGGATTCATGCAACGTTTTATAACCAGACCCTTGGTTTGGGCTAATTTTGCAAAAACTCCTTCTTCAGTGCAGCAGCGTATGGAGGAGATTAGACTGGTGTTCTGGAGACGCAGGTTGCTTTTATAGCAGCCTTCACCTCTTGTTGGTTCTTGTGTCGTTTGTCTTTCCCCCGTTTGCTCGTTGTAGCCGTTCACACTGAGCCTGGTTCTGGTTCTGCTGGAGGTGTCTTCCTCTTAAAGGGGAGTTTTCCTCTCCACTGTCACTAAGTGCATGCTCAGTATGAGGGATTGCTGCAAAGCCAGTGACACTGTTGTGCCTCAAATCCACCAGATGAGCATGAACATTGGATGGTTGACACTCTGTGTGTCAGACTGTAACCTAGCGAAGAATATTCTGCACACAGGGATCAGTTTTCTGCTGCTCTTGATGTTTTTCAGGAACATGAAAGTCCAAGAGAGTGTTACTTCCACTTGGGGAAGGCTTATTTTCAGGGATGTAATACTGCTGGTTCACCTTTTTAAGTCTTAGTTCCTTCATAATCTACATGAAGGTGTATGATATGATGAGACCATGCATTGCAGGAACAGGAATCCTCTCCATGCAGGAGGTTCTTAGATCTGCTCTTCCTTCAGACTCTGACTTTGCTTCTCTGTGAACCTTAGCGATGAACTTGCCTCTCCTTGTGGAGGTCGGCCGTCTCCCACATCAGGAGGTTGGCTATAACAGACATTACTCAATTAAACATCTGCTTATTATTGGACTGATGTCATATTCTAATATCTAATAGGGGAGTGGTGGCCGAGTGGTTAGAGCACAGAGCTTCGGTCCCAGGTGTTCTGAGTTCAACTCCCGCAAGCTGCCATTCTGGGTCCCTGAGCAAGACCCTTAACCCCCAATTGCTCCCCAGGCGCCGCACAGTGGCAGCCCAAGGGGATGAGTTAAGATGCAGAAGTGAATTTCTCCATTGTGAGATCAATAAAGTTATATTATTATTATTATACCTGGACAAACAGGATTTGAGGTTTTATTTTCTGAAAGCAAGAATCATCCGAATTCACACAAATAAGTGGTTTAAATAGATCCTGCTGTGTGGAACCTGTACATTATACAAGCCTTATGTCTGGAACTCAATGATTTTCTAGTGGATATGTCCACGAATAACATGTAATTTCCATCTGCAGCAGGTTTCAGTCAGACTCCATGTCTACAGCACATGGTTTATCAGCCACACGTCAACAGCCTGCAAATAAGAACATGCTTGTGTCTTTGGTCATAGAACAGATTTATTTTACTCTGTGATAAAAATACACATGAAGTAGGTCAGCGCTTTATTGAGCAGCAACAATGATCAGATCAGAGAGATGAGGTTTGTTTTGGGGGTTTTGGGGAATGAATGCTTCATCCGCTGAGTGGGAGGGATCGTCAGTCGATGTGAAACAGGAATTAAGCCGGCTGCTGTAGAGAAACGGAGCAGAAGGCAGAGGAACAGAGAAAATTAGACTCTGGGGTGAAGTTGATAAATGGACAACATAGAGGGATGGGGAAGTGAGACGGTAGAATAGAATAGAATTACCTCCAGGAGAAAACCTACCCAGAAGTGAAGATGGCGGTGGAAGCAGGCAGGAGCCCCGCACTCAATAATTGGCTGCTGTCTTTGTCTTGTTTTCATATTTGGACAGGTTTGCCCATGTGGTAAGTGTTTCTCCACCCTGAGCACATCATCAGCAGCAGGGTTCATTCAGAGCTGCGTGCAGTAGGAGGACAATGACCTGCAGCCAGGGGAGCTGATTATTCCAGGATGGTGTGAGCTGCTGCTTACTCTGCGCTGGGGTGTTAGCCGTTTCCAGCAGGAGTGGGAGCGCTAATAAAGTTACACCAGGATGGAGAGGGCCAACTGTGTTGCTGCTAGCAGGTCCAGTCCAAGGTCAGACTTGAGTTTTAATGCTTCTGTTTGAAGGAAAGAGTTGGTTAAAACACGGAGACAAGCGTGAAGTGATAGCGAGCTTTTCTCTCTCTGCCAGCTGGAACTTTAACTTGAAATCACATTGAATGTATTTTATGTTCATGTACCAGATGGTTTCATGTAAACTGCTGAGTTTGCAGAAAATGCAGGAAATGGCACTGCATCGGTAAGAAATGAGCTACTGTAGACAGAACGGACTGAAGTCCCGGCCACACTGCATTGTCTTCATGCATGAATGGCACTTGAGAGAAGAAACTGACGACAGATCCCTCAGGGCACTTTATTGTAACCTTCATAAAAGTAATAAAAGTACAAATGTAGAGTCAGCCTTTAGCGATGGAACAAACATCTCCTGGCCAAGTACGATGCAGACAGGCGAGAGAACGTAAATAACAAAGATCGTTTCCTACGGGACGCTATGGCACTCTAACACCAGGATTAAAACTCCCAACAGCAGCGTACTTTAAAACAACACAGAGAAAAGGACAGATGTTGGTGAAAGATACACATCATACTCTAGTTATCTAACACTGGAAATAAAGGAATTACAAGAAATGTCTTTGCCCTACTACTCTACAACTTGGTGAAGTTGACCCAGAGTCATGTCAGCTTAATGATTATCCATCCATTTTTCAATCACGCTTGTCCCTCATGGGGTCCTGAGGGGTTTTGGTGCCTATCTCCAGCTGTCAATGGGTGAGAGGAGGGGTTCACCCTGGACAGGTCACCAAAGACAAACAACTATTCACACACACACACACACACACACACACACACACACACACACACACACACACACACACACACACACACACACACACACACACACACACACACACACACACACACACAGAACAGTCTGTCTGATACTAACAATTAACAGTTTTGTTTTTGGACTGTGGGAGGAAGCCGGAGTACCCAGAGAGAACCCACGCATGCACATTGGGAACATGCAGACTCCATGAGGAAAAACCCAGGGTAAACCCAGGACCTTCTCGCTGCAAGGCAACAGCGCTACCCACTGCTCCACTGTGCAGCCCTGTCATGAATTAATAAAGTAATAGGCTGAGCGTTCATCCTAGTGTTTAGTCCTTTTTGGGCCTGAACAGAACATAAACATTGTTGTGCCAGCAGCAGTCAGGAAGCAGGATGGCCACAACTGATGCAGCTACTGTAGTTAGCAACGAGAGGAAGCATCCAGGCTCCTAGTTAGTGTTGAAGTTGTTTTCCTTGTCATCAATTCATTTTATTTAGAGGTATATTTCTAGATCAACGTAAAATTACTTTGAATTTTGACTGATTAATGAATGAGAATAACATGAACGAAGATGAAAGAACATTTTAAACAACAGATAATGAGCCATAATGAGTATGTGAAGGGCAAAATAAAAAGCGTGTAGATATTTACAGGGGAGAGGGCGGGATTAACCTCTGACCTCTAGTTGTTTGGCTTCACAGCCGCTTCACGCTGTCTTGGGTGAAAGGCAGCAGGAGTGACGCTGAAGTAAGGGCGGGGACAGGGACGCTGGAGGCTGGAGCCCCAATTCAGAGCCGATGAAGGACCCATTCCACGTAGACCAGGCAGCCCCTGAACTGGGACACAGCCTGTGTGGTGCGATTAAAGTTTGCATGGCGTGTACGACATCAAGATGGAGTCTGGTTTCATTTAGCAATATAGTTAATACAGCACCAGATTATTTACTACGATGCTAACAGCTGGCATCTTTAACGTTTAGGGCCAAACTAAATCTGACTGTAGGACATCACGTTCAGTGAGGTCACAGTGTGCAAAAGTTAAAACATGTCCAGCATACCAGGGTGGGGGGGGGGCAAATCAAACCCAATAAGCACAAGTAGCAAACTGCTGTATGAAGAAATAAGCACTGTTAATCCAATTTAATCCTGAGCCGGGCTGAAAATAAACTGGAGCCGTAAGAAATGAGAATCTGGCTGCAGCGTTTTAATGATTACATTTTCAGTAACAGCAGGGATTACAGTTGTTACATTAAAGCAATATGAATAAATCTGCATCTCTGCCATATTCTCAAAGTCTCTGTGCTGCTGTTGGTCAAACCAACAGAGAAGGGCTTTATTGTTGAAGGATGGTTCAGGTTTATTCCTTCCTCTCTGGTCTGTCGGCCTTTTCTCCTTGACCTTTGCTGCTCTGCAGAAACAGCAGCTCTCCTGTTTTCAAGCTGTCTGAACAAATTAGCCTTTTTCATCATTTGTCTTGACACACTCAGACAGACGGGAACAAAAATCCATAAATCTGAGCATATGACTTCTATGTTTATTTGTCAGGGCTGCACCTGCACCTTCAGACCCCCAGAGAGGCTCATGGGAAATGTCAGGAAACGCTGCTTTTTCTACAGAAAACACATCCATGACAATAACACTGTGAAATCTGATTAGACCTGTGTATAAATGTATGTATGTTTGTATATATGTTTGTACGATGTATGAATGTATGTAGGTATGTACCAGTGTTGTAGTACTCGAGTCCGAGTCATTAGCTAAATTTAGAGACTCGTGACTTGACTTGGACTTGAGCACTGATGACTCGAACTTGGACTCGGACTCCTACATTCAGATCATTCTGACTCGGATGTTGAGAAAAAGACTCGACTTTTTTTATATCATTAGGCTATAATTTTAATATGTCATCAAAATATTATTTGGTGTATGATTTTAATATCTAAATGGCGTACCGCGCACGTGACGTCACCATCTCATGAGCAACGCCCCTTGCCGCTAAGGTAGGGCAAACAGTGTGAGAGCGCACGTAGCAACCAGCCATTACACATGCAACAGATACAACGATATGACCGACTTTTCAGCTGTTAAACTTTCACAAGAGGATGTCCAGGCGCCCATTTTACTGGTAGAACTGTGGAACAACACACCAACGTTCAGCTCAAACGATGGATTGAGTGTCGAGGGCTTAGAAAGCCTGGAAAACGGGCCGAGTTGATGGAACGGTAAGTCGATGTTTTTCTCCTGCTCGGCGTTCATGGCGTCATCGGCCGTTTTTTTTCTGTTTGTAGTCACCGTCCAGGAATCGGTATAAATTGTCCGGCCCGCCGAACAATTTAGTCCGGTCCGGTGGCCAAATGCATTATCATTATCCAACGGCTGTATCTCCTCGCTGCATCTGCACCAGATTTGTTGTGAGTCATGAGGGAACGCTGCCGAACGCGTTTGTGGGAATCGCCCGGTGGACGGGCGAGGAAAATGCGTGACAGCATCTGCGGTGGCGGCCGGCCGGAGCCGTGGCGGTGGCCAATAGGCCGGAGTGCGCTTGGCTGCGAGGGCCGATCGACGCCGCTTGCGGCTTTAACATCGTTCATATGCGGCCTATCAGCGTACCTCGAGTCGCTGTTGCACGTTCCATAACAACAATGTTTAATAACCGTGGTTAGGAGACGTCTTAGACTTGGAAAAAGCAGTCGTTTTACCGAGTAAAACCAAGGGTAACTACAGCGAAAGAGTTATTAGTGCAATGGAACGTTACTGCTTCATGTCATACATCACACGTCACGGCATGTTCCTACAACGAACTTGGATCAATAGTGACTCGACTCGGACTTGACTCAGATTTTTTTTTTAATGACTCGGACTTGAACACTGGAGACTCGAACCTGGACTCGGACTCGAGGCATAGTGACTTGACTACAACACTGGTATGTATGTATGTATGTATGTATGTATGTATGTATGTATGTCTGTATGTATGTCTGTATGTCTGTATGTCTGTATGTATGTATGTATGTATGTATGTATGTATGTATGTATGTATGTATGTAGCAGCAACATTTCCAGTTGTTTTTTTTCACAATGTCAAAACCAAACGTTTTGACTAAGCTGTAGGTACCTACATACATACGCATGAATGGAACAGGTGTTAGCGGCGTTATTGTGATGTGTGGCAAACGAGCACGATTCACCAGTTGGCTCAGCAAGAGGCGAAGGAACACAGAGAATGTTTTGACACAGGACGGGTCAGATGGCGACGTATGAGGTGGCGGCGTGCGAGTAGGGGTGCATTCATCTGACGCTTACACAGACATAGAGCAAGGTGTTTACAAGATATGACTTCATTAGTATTCTTTTTCAATTACAATTATATTTACCGGAGGAGGGTTAAGTAGCCAAAAATGACTCAAGTAAGAGCAGCACTACTTCAGCATATTTTTACTGCAGTCCACTTCCTGCTTTTGGAGCAGCTTCCGGTCGCCTTGGCATTCACATTTGCATTCAAACCGCTTTGGGTGGGTTTCAGCCGAGCTGAGTACTAGGTTCTGATGCGGACCCGAGGTTTGTTGCACGTTCACCGAACTTTCTGAGCAAACGAACCAGAGTCCGATTAAAGCAGACTAAGCAGGGCTGGTGTGAATGCGCCCCTAGAGGGTCTCTGGCAAAGATGTGTTAAAATTAGTAATATTTTATTACAACAGTATAATTTTGCCCTGAGAATTTCAGAAACACCTAACATTTGGTTTGGGCACATTTATTCATTGGGAAAATAGTCACTTCGAGGTACATATAATGGGCAAAATCTGTCTTTGATACATTTTTCTGCTAAATATTGTTGCTCCATCTATTGGCACCCATAACAAGTCCTTAAGATTTTTAATTGAAATGTTAAACTTATATACCATCTGAATTACTGTGTAAATGAGTAAGTGTGAGATGTCCGACTGCAAGTAAATGCAACGCATGGTCTTCTATGATCTACGTGGCACGGAGAGAACAACAGCGAACTTCTCCGATATTTGTCACTGTGATCGGGAGACGAGGTGCGAAAAATAAAACCTAAAGAGCTAAACTTACGTCAGTGTTGCTATGGCAGCTCGCTTTCACTCCACAACATTGTTCTGTTTTTTCTTCTTTGGCTTTTGGTTAATTATGTTGAAATTGGCCAGGATGTTGAGGGATGGAGAAAGCATAGAGCTTGGCTATTCAAGTGGCGGCTCGTGGGCCAGAAGTGGCACATGGGTGATTGCATTCCAGCCAGGAAAGACCTGTTTGTAAATGGGTTGATTGTTGGTAAGCAGCCCACAATCAGGGTGTCTATAGCAGGCACAGGTAGTGTAATGGGTGTGCTGAAGACTGTGAGTAAGCTGCTAGCTCTGCGAGGGAGCATCAGTGTGCTGCAACTCGTCTTTGAGTGCACTTCAATCATTGCTAATCAAAGAGCTACCAGAAGGCAGATTAATTAACTCTAATGCAGAGCAAATAGAGGATCTCACTAAACAGAACAGACAATTAACTCATGACGCAGACCTGTCTCAATCTAACCCCCCCACACACCAGTAAACACCTGGAACCGGTTAGACCAGTGGTCCACTCCAGTCTTACAGGGACTGCAACTTTCCGGCTTAAAGCAGAGGCCGCCGGACCTCTGCTCAGTTTTTCTGAGAACGTTTTGACACCCATCCAGGAGTCTTTGCCAACTGTGGCGGCTCACATCGTTGCTGTCTACAAGCTTTTAGCCTAAGGTGGCAAACTGAAATGGAAACAGACGTATGTGTGTCGGTTTTTGTCTGTGGGAACAGAAATAAGTCAAACTGCCACGCTTTGGCTGAAACGGCATGAGGTTCAGGCCTTTTCCTTTAATTTGTGTGTTTAGTTTGAAGTTAAAATAGAGCTGAAAGTTTAAAATGTTCCGTTTCTGTTAAGCAGAAAACACAAAAAGAAAAATCTAGCTTGGCTGGTGAAGCATGGTCTCAGGTCAAATTAAACCTTCTTTCAGGGAAGCCAGAACATTTTCCACTTCAGCAGTTCCTGGGCTTGTTACAGCTGCTAAATATTTTGCAGCTCCATTAAATATAAATGTTTAGACAAACGTTCAGTAAAATATTGAACAGAAACATGTTTCATTCAGGAACAATTGCTTATTTCCCTTACAGTAACTGTAACGTCTGACTCTGCCCAGTGGAGTGATGAGTTTCCTGAGAAGTGTCTGCTAGTGAATACGTGTCTGTATTCTCCATCAGAGATCAGATCTTCAGAGATCTCTGCAGACGGCTGCTCGGTCTGCAGCCGGGTGGGAAAGGTGGGACCGCCTGGATGATGGACCACATGATGCTGCAGAGACGAGCTTGGCTCATCTTTCACCAACAAACCGTCTGAGAATCTGTTTTGGAAAACTTGAACAGAGAATCACTTTCTGGCCTATTTTATAGTGTTTTTAACTATTTTAAAGTTAGTTATCCATCTCAGACTGTTGGAGACTGCTTCTTAATTGCAGCGATTGAGTGAATGAAGCACGGCTGCTGAACAGCATCTGTACACGACCTTGAATAATTAAACTATTTTTATTTGTAACGATGATTCAGACGGATCATTTTTCACATTGAAGCGCAGCTGACGGACGTGAGTCACTCGCTTCCTGCTGTAAATCTGTGTTCCTTCACACAGCAGCTCCTGTCGTTAAGAACCGCCGGCCAAGACTCGCCAGATAATCCCCGTGGGGTCAGAGGTCATCCCTCAAGCAGGCATAGAACGCTTTGAGAGCGCTGCGAGAAGGTGGAGCCCACAGCCCGGCAGAAACCTTTTGTCAGACGTGGCTCCTTGCTAACAGGATGCTCAGGATGTGCACAGATTACACATCACACACAGACAAGACATTTTCAGTTTTGTTTTATTTTTACCAGAAATCAGTTGATTGCACTAACCAACTTCCTGAGAAGCTTAAACCATATAAATAGTCTTTAGGATCTGACAAGACTCGTACCAAGTCCAAAAAGGCCCAAATCAGTCCCTTTATCAACAATATAAATTACTGTTGACTCCATATTAATATAGGTATAAGTTACTGTTGACTCTATATAAATATAGATCAAAATTACTCACTCAAAGCTCCTTCAATGATGTAAATGCTGTGCAGCAATCCAAAGGCTTCGTTTACAGGACCGTGCAATCAGACATTCCCTGAGAAATCAGGCACTACCAACAGTGTTGTAACATGTAACCCACCACCAGGTTCTCAGCAGGGGGCGCTAGTCCTCACAGCTTTTGGAAAGAAGCTGCTTTTGAGGTTTTTTTTGGTTCTGTGGTAGACCGGTGACCTGTCCAGGGTGAACCCCGCCTCTCGCCCATTGACAGCTGGAGATCGGCACCAGCACCCCTCAGGACCCCATGAGGGATCAGCGTGTTAGAAAATGGATGGATGGATTTTTTTGGTTTAATGTTTCGGAGGCGATTCCCTGATGAAAGAGGGTCAAACAGGGCATTGTTCTTGTGGTCATGCCCTCAAAACTGTCTTAATCCTTTCATGTCCCCATGTTTAATTATGTTTTCATGTTGAAGTTTACTCTGCACTTGAACTCTTTTAGTGGTTTCACATTTATTTCCAGGATTTATTCTGCTCGGTGTTTTTGTGTTTAGAGGTCATGGAGGTGAGATGTTATTCACCTCCAGAACCGCTAGAATCAGTTTCTGCTCCAGACTGGAAGAAAAGTAAACCATGCTTCTCTGAGCCGTTCCTCCTGGTCAGCACAGCAGAGCTTCTCAATAAGAGCCTTAACCAAGCAGAAAGATCTCTGAACTTCAAACATTGTTCTTTAAATAGAAACCAACCAGTTTCCTCTCTGCTCAGGTGAACAGAAAGCTGAAGCCTGCGTGTGTTCTGGCATTCCTGACCAGAGGGAGGGAACCCTATTGACAGATTATTATCTATGTAACAGTGACCGTGTGAATGAAACGTGCTGCAGACAGTCATCTGTTTGTCCTGCTAAAGGTGGTTAGGGTTCTGAGTTGTGAATGCAGCCGCCTGCTGACAGAAACAAAGACTCTAACCTCCCAGGTTGTTTTATTTGGTCACACAACGAAAGCTTTTCAGCTCGACGCTCCAAGGAGTGTCGTCTGGGTGGTGAGAAGGGGCTGGAGATGAAAAGTGAACAGGCAGCAGGTGAAGGGAAACATTTACTGACTCACTGGCTGGATAGAAAATAACAGTGTGATGCCCAAACTGGTAAAGCAGTGCATCCATTTACAGCAGCTCCTAATCCCACAGCAAGGCGGAGCGGGCATGAGAAACAACAGCAAAGATCAATAATCTCACAGCAAGTAAGGGAACCGACAACCCTGGAGTCTGCAAACAAGGGCCTGACAGGCTGAGAGACAAATAACCGAGGAGAACCCCACCCTGAAAGTCCAACAGCACCCACCGAGGGACAGGAACCAGACAGCCGCCTGCAGAACTGAACCGGGCAGAAGTCTGGTTCACAGTCAACGGCCTGCAAAACAGCCAAGGGTGCGCCCCCTAGGGTTGGTGTGAAGGCATTACAGCAAGCCTTACATTTTCTTGTCCAGCGAATACAGAATCCTGCTAAATGTGACAATAGCACCCCCTGCTGTTACTGATACTGATACTTTGACTCTTAAAGGGGCCATGACAACAAATGTCATATTTCTCAGGTTCTGGGGGTATAATATGGTCTGTAGAGCACTGATCAGGCTGTATTAATGTCTAACCTGAAGACCAAAGCACCTGCTCAGCTTTAATTTGCTCAAAAGCGGTCAGATCAGAAAACAGCTATTCTTTCTACATAGTCACATTCTCCAAACGTCAGACAGCAGACTGCAATAGCACACAATAAATTAGCTGCAGCAATGGGCACTTTGCATTGTGGATGTTTAACCAGACAGACCCTAAGAGGTTAAAGTGCGTAATACACATTTGCAGGTGAGAGACAGTATAAATGATTTTCCTGTGGCATCAGCAGCATGTTTGCAACAGTCCATGAACTGGTCTGCTGGTTCACTGACTCCCAGCAGGGGGCGATAACCCTCACAGCTTTAGGAAAGAAGCTGTTTTTAAGTCTATTAGTTTTTGTTTTAATGTTCCTGAATTGTTTCCCTGATGGAAGTGGGTCACACAGAGCAATGCCCGGGTGGAAAGGATCTGTGGCGATACGTCTGGACCTTCTCTGGACTCATGCTGCATAACCTGTAGACGGCATCCCACAATCCTCTCTGCTGACCAGCCATGCTAAGTCCTTCCTCTCCTGTGCAGCTTCCACTGTAACGCTGAGACACAGGATGCTTTCAATTAAGCCGTTTCTAAAAGTTCTTTAGCAACTTAGTGGGAAGTCCAGTCCGTTTCAGGTTCCTGAGGAAGAAGAGCCGTTGTTGGGCCTTCTTCACCAGGTGGAGGTGTTCACAGTCCAGGAGGTCAGAGGAGATGTGGATGTCCAGGAAGCTGATGCTGTCCATGCCTCCACCACCACCTCCTCTATGTAGAGAGGAGGTGTTCAGTCCTCCTGGACCTCCTGTAGTTCACTAATAATTTAACTATAAATGCAGCAAATGCAGGTTTTATTAGTTGTTTCATAGAAAAGTTGCTTTGAATTTCCACTAAAGAATGACAAAGTATTTTCTGGATCTATTTTTCTAATTAGATTGGTGACTTTGTGCTTTTTTATCATATCAGTACTAGATATTAGATAATGATCAATCTTTTTTTAAGTTCGTACCAGCTTGTTGTTGCTGGACTGAAGGCAATGATGCTTCTTTGGATTGCAAAGGTGTCAGACTCTATTTTGTTATGGTGGGGGCGCAGTTGGTCCATCTTCATCAGGGTTAGTTGGTTATGGGTTAACCCCAACTAGCCCAACTAACCCAAACCCACAAATCGTTTTCCTTCCACGTCAGCTATTCTTAGCTCTGCTGGTCTGTCCGATAAAACGTCTGTGGATGGAACAGGACTCCAGGGTGTGAATACTTTTATGCAGCTCTGTTATTTGTCAGCCTGACGCTCCAAGCTGTTTATTCTAACTGAACAAACTCTCGGACCCTGCAGCTCAGTGTCTCACTGCTAATCCAATCAGTTCAGGCAAATGGAGCTAAAAGTTCTGCAGGCATTTATTTAGCACTTTGTTATCTGGTGCTGCTTGTTTCTGTGGCTTTCAGTGTGGTGGAACCAGGCGGGCATAGAGGCCAGCGTGGTGCTGGTTCTCGATTGTGCTGCAGAATCTCTTCAGCTCGTTCTGGTGGAGCGGAGCAGGTGCAGACGAGTTTGCTGGGCGTGGCCCCTCACACAAACACTGAGGGCCACCAGCATCTCCTGCCCTCACAGAGCTCACCACCTCACCACTTCTGAACACAGAGCAGCTTTGATGTGAATGCGGCGCAGCAGAACGCAGTGAAAGAGGCCTTTCACAGGAAGAGCAGAGACGAATGCTGTATCCTCCACCGTCTCCATTTTGTGCATTTTCCACACTCTGCTGCTGCAGCAGCATCTTCTCCTGCCCTCTGCAGCCCACCCTATCTCTCTTCTTCTCCCTATTCCAGTTCAAATCGATTGTGGCCTTGGCTGCTCTGGGATGGAAACACTTCCACCCTCAGCCGCTGCAAGGACAACAGCAGATTGTCTAAAAACAGGCGGGCGGGGGTGTTGTTGTTCCTCCGCTCTCTGTTACCCTCCTCCAAGATGGACGCGGAGGAGACATCAGATGTCCAGGTAGCATGATGAGCTCTGCTTGTTGCAGTCAGGGCTCCACATGGCTGAGGACCAACTTACAAGACAAACTCCCTCTGCATCTGTAATCCTTTTAAAACGTTGCTCTCACTTAGTGGCAGCTTAGTGAAGGTTCTTTACTACAGCTGTGGGAGGATCTGAGGTGCTGCAAAGTGAGATGATGGAATCACTGCCTCCTCATCCTGGAGGAGCTGCTTCGCTAAGATGCTAAGATCTTACGCTTTTTCAGATGCTGTTCGTTCAATTCTTCAGGTTGACACTCCTCTGTTTTGGTTTACAAAGCTCCAGCAGCTCCTCCTACGGCCGCCGTGTGGAAGAAGGAACATGAACAGGGAGGAGAAACGGAGGCTCTGTTTGCCTGGCAACGTTTTCTGATGGAAATGGAAGTTTGGTAAAGGTTTTACCGTTCATTTATACGACAACAGTGAAGCTTTTCCAGAGAGTAACGGTTAGAAACCGCCTCTGTTTTCCTGTCAACAAGAAACACTCTGGCTCATGGGCACTGTGACAGAAATCAGTAGAAATTAATGAACACGTGGCCAACATAACAGCTGCCTACAATTAAAAAAGAAGAAGAAAATATCAACAGCTTTATTTCTGCCATCTGGAACGTTTAGTAGCTGCAGCGGCTTCTAGGAACAACGCTGTAGTATGGATGTGCATGTTGAGTTTCAAAGAACATAGCAGCAACTAGTGGCAAGGCAGGGAATTACACCGTGTTCACATCTGTTGTCGTGTAAATGTGTTCACAGAAACAGAAAGAAATCACGGCTTCAATCGCTGACGTGCAAACAGGACCTCAAGCTGTCTGTGTCGGCCGTTTGTTTTCATGATACCTGACTTCATTACTTTGAACCAAAGCCCTGCAGAACCTAAACAAGAGAAAGCAATGATCCCGTAAGAGACACAATCAAATGCAGGATTAAATAATAGTACTTTTTAAAATGGTATCTAGGTTAACATAAGTCTTTAAAAGCAACATTTGAGCAGCTCTATCATGTGAACTCAACCGGTCACACAAACGGGAACATCTGGGAGCATCTAAAGCTGGTGTTTGTTTCCCATCAGGGCTTTAAATGAAACTCATGGGTGAAAAGATCAGAGTCCTGCAATGGACAGGAAACCAGCGCTGTTACTAGGAATGCAGTCAGGCTACGATCATAATGACTATGAGCTGTGATCAGGGCAGCTCAGAGGGGAGTTTTCCTCTCCACTGTCACTTCATGCATGCTCAGTATGAGGGATTGCTGCAAAGCCATCAACAATGCAGACGACTGTCCACTGTGGCTCTACGCTCTTTCAGGAGGAGTGAATGCTGCTTGGAGAGACTTGATGCAACCTGCTGGGTTTCCTTAGAGAGGAAACTTTCTGACCAACCTGGAGGATCTGATGGAGTCTGACTTTGGAAAGAGAATTGATGACATGTTGTGGATTGGAGCTATAGAAATAAAACTGAATTGAATTGAAAAAAATTAAAAGCATAGCTGCCGTCTGTAAGACAGCTTTTAATTAAGCTCTACATAATCCTGCTCAGTTTAGTCGCTAAAAGATGGATTAGCGTTTATCAGCTGTTTGTGTTACTTGGTCCTCAGTAAACTAGTGACATATAATTGGTCACATTTCATCACAGCCTCCATGCCCTCCAGTCCAGCTGGTGGTTGAACAGTGAAAGGACTTCATGACTTGATGGACAGTCAGCACTGAGTCATGTTCTGAAGCAGGTAGATGAGTCACGCGTGTTTAATGCCATTTCTGCCTCTTCATCACCAACGTCCCGGCTCTCATTTTCTCTTTAACCCTGCTCGCCCCTCGTTCATCTTCTCTCTCTCTCCAGGCTGCTCAGGATGAGCTGACTTTCTGCTGTTCTCCTCATCCTCTCGTTCAGTGTTGCTTGGTTTTGCTGCTACTGTCATTTCAGCCAGCGCGTCTGCCTGCACCTGCCTCCCATCATCATCCTCATCCTGCTCCAACCTGTTTTTCCTCGTCTTCGGCTTCATGTCACCTCCTTTCTGCCCAGGAAAGGAAAGCAGCAGTCAGCTGCTGAGCTGTGACTCTAACAAGCAAAATCCCTCAGCAGACAGAAGGAGCAGAAATGAAGGCAGGAGGAGGTCATCAGGAGCTGCTGGAGCTTCTTATGGGAACAACATGGGAGGAGGAGTATGGAAAGGCTAGGTTAGCACTGAGATTAGCTTCTCTAGCAAGGCTTCACGGTAGGAACACTGCAGTTTGGAGACCAAAATGATTTGTTCTGGAAAATCCCCTTTGGGTAATTTTACTGGTTCCTACTCCGCACTCTTAGCAAAGATATGTGGAAACCTTCAACTAGGGCCACTTTTATTTCAGCAGCAGTTTTCACACTGAAAAATGGAGAGTAATCCAGCCTTTAAGATGAGAACATCCATTCAGCGGGGAAAGGTCTCCAGGTCTGCTCCAACTCCAACCCTCCTGACTTATGAAGAACATGTTTGCCTGGTTCTCAAAGCAGGTCCAGTTCTAGGCAAGCGCCACATGGGTGGTTGCCCTGGGCGCCACCTAGTGAACGCAAGGCAAGTTTATTCCTATAGCACATTTTAGTACAAAGACAATGTGCTTTAAAATATAGGAAAATAAAACAGAATAAAAGCAAGTTGGAATAAAGTGTAGAATCAAAATAAAACATGGAAAAATAGAAACTAAAAGCAAATATTCAAAACAGTTGGACTACAAAGTTGGACTAATGTAGTAGTAGCAACACTATTGAACAATGAGCGTCACATCGAGCTGTTATTCAGTGGACCAGCAGCTTCCTGAGGCTGGGGAGCATCTTCTCCCACTCAGGAACAACCAACACTGGCGCCCCCCAGGGTGAGTCCTCTCTCCTCTCTGCACTACTGACGGCACCGCAGCGGACACGTTAATCTCCTGAAGGTTGCAGACCACACCACTGTCCTTGGACTGGTCCACATACAGACACAAGGTGGATTGGCTGGTCCTCTGGTGTGGTCAGAACCACCTTGCTTCACCATCCTCAACAACACTACGTCTGCCTCTGGTTCCTAGAACCACCCTTTCTCTGGACCTGAGCTGGTTCTCACACACAGGGACTGTTCTGCAGGAGCTGGACCTCCTGCAGCAGCTCCAGAAGTCCAGCCTTCCCCATGGAGACACATTCTGGCCCCATGCTGTCTCCCTGATGGACCCTGATCTGTCAGAGGAACCAGATGGATATCAGGCTTATCTGCACCGATCCAGCGGTGACTCCCTCTTTAGTAAAAACACTTTACAGATTTACCCTTTTGATATATTTATATTTAAATTCTCTTCATTGAAACCGATGTGGAACCAAAGTCAAATTCACTGTTTGTGCCACAAATGTGGCACATAATGCTGATTCTGGCTGTAGAATAAAGAAATACGGTAATGTGTCTTGAGTTAACAGATTAACAGAATAACTTCTGAAAAACAGATACAACTTTGCATTACGGACATCTAAATAGAGAAAGAAAGAAAGTCTTCTCTACGTCAGTCTAAAGGTTTCTCTGGAGTCAGCAGATGGGAATGAAATGTTTCCTATTTAAAAGCTTGAGGTGAAATAAAGGATCCAGAGTGAAAAGCCACAGAATAAAAGGAGAGAGATGACAGAGGAGGTGGCAGCAGGAGAAAGGCCCAATAATGTGGCTCAGTGAGACGGATAAAGAGCTCTTTGTGTGTTTGTGTTTTGGTGGTGGGGGTTTGGATCTGTGTGAGGCGGCTCAGTTTACCCACAGGGCTGAGACTGAATGGAGCTGTGTGGCTCCATGTTTCTGGCTAATCCGCTTCTGTCCTCAGTCCGCACCACAGTCAGATGTCAATGAACTGGAGGCTCATCGAGTCTGTGGAGGACTGCAGACTTTACCGTCCTCATAAACAGCGCTAGCTACGTCATGGTTGATGTTCCTCTTGTCCTCCTTCTGGGGTTCTCCTCCATCTCTTCTGGCCTCATTGTTCCACCGTTATCTTCTGCTTTGCTGGGAGCTGCTTTCGTCTTCTCCGCTGCAGTCCTGCTCTCTCTCACTAATCAATTGTTTCGATGATGTAATTTGAAAAGTACCACAAAGTTAAGTAAAGACCACTGAACTCACTCATAAGGGTGAAGGACAGTCCGGATGGGTTGGTGCTCATTCTCATCATGCACTGAATGGTGTGTGTGTATATATATATATATATATATATATATATATATATATATATATATATATATATATATATATATATATATATATATATATATATATATATAAAAAATTAGCTGTATTCGGGGTAAACGAGTTGCCTCATGGTCCTTCCACTCAGACCGACGTGTCACATAAGTTCCCATGACAGGACCTAAAGATTCGTGGTTTAAAGAGACAAAATGACTGAAAGTGTTGATAGTTTTGCAAGGTTCTGTTTTCAAATGGAGGCATTTCTGGGTTTGCTGTCTCCTTTCTAGTAGCTGGCGTCCCTGCAGCCTCTCCGCCTCCCTGCAATTTGCTGAGGATTTTGTCTCGTCTCTTGATCCACAGATAGAATTAGGACCCAACAAACTGACATAAAAAGCTTGCTTCAGTATCTCTGCCTCTCCTTTCTGCTCCATTGTGATCCAAGCCTGACATCAAAGTGCACATTTGGCAACAGCTACAAATCACACATTTGATATCCTCTGTTTGTGTTAGCAGAGAGTTTGATCTTGTCTAGTGCTGCGAAGTGCCGTGACGTAACCGGCAGAGCAGAACAGTGAATATGGTAATCCTGTCAGCACGCTGTGGATGATTGTAACACGCTCCAACTGTGACCTGATTTAGTGTTGTGGAGGATAAAAGTATCATATTGCAAACCAGAAGAGCACATTTCACACCAGCTGTCAGCCCATCGCTGCTCCGCTCTGGTTTCCGGTGGTCAGCGTTCCTCCATGGAAGAAATTCCCCTCGGTTCAAATAAGCAAAGCTCCATCAGCAGGAGGCGCAGCTGCGGTTGGGTTCCTGTGATTGCTGATCCCTGCCTCTACTACAACTCATGAGGAAGTTTCTATGCACTCATAAGCCAAACACATTTTTATTGAAGCATCTTCTCCAATCTGCACAGTGGAGCTGGTGTTAGCACTGTTGCCTCCCAGCAAGCAGGTCCTGGGTTCCAATCCTGGAACCCGTCAGTGTGGAGAATGCATGGATGGGTTCTCTCTGGATTCACCAGCTTCCTGCCAACGTTCAACGTTGGCCTCGGTAGTTTGGTGTTAGATCTGAGCGAGGTCGTTCTTCAGTGTGGCTCCGTGTTACCGTGATGACCAGGATGTAGCAGAAACACACGCCTGATCAGAGCTTAAAACCAGGAAACTAAACGTCTGAGGAATCAGAGCCCCATTCAAAGTAGTTTCAACGCGTAAAAAGAAGAACAGTAAAAACTGGATTTCCACCTCAAGCTGATTAGAAGTTTAAAAATCAGAGCTAAAAGTTAGAAACGGCCTCGGTAGTGAGCAGCCCGCCGTTGCTGACCCCTCTAAAGGATGGCTTTAGACGTGCATGTGGGGAAGAACCACCTCCATGCTTCCTTCCCATCCATCACCAAACTGCTCAGCAGGAGTTACGTCAGGGAAACGCGCTGGACAGTCCAGCAGAGAGACCTCATTAGCCTGGAAGAAGTCCTGCTGGACAGGAGAGATCCGCTGCAGCGTTGTCCTCCTTTCAGAACCATCAGTGGCCTTAATGTGGGTCTAGGACCGCCTGAGTCTTCATGTACACCTGTGTGATCCACAATTTTGGGTTTACCTCTTGACTTCTTCGCCATGTCCCTCAAGGTGCTTTCTAAAGATGTGGGTTAATGATCTTTATAACAGTAATAGAACAGAAAACAGAGACAAAAGGAGGGAGGACATGGAGTCTCTGGGTCTGGAAAAGTCTGTCCAACCCCAGCCGGCTGCATGGAGGAAAGATGAGCAAGCCGCCCAACAGCCGCACCATCTCCACCCTCAGGAACTGCTCACAGCTTCCTAACTCACCACGAAGAAGCTTTCCTGTGCAGCCCCTGTCCTGTCTCAACAGGCTTCCTCAAAGATTCAAAGAGTCTTGATTTGTGACCGCGGCAAAATTTCTCTTTGGCCACTCCGGTTCACAGAACACATAATGAAGGCAAACTGACAAACAGGCAAAGAACAAGGCTACAGTCTTTTTGAACTGAACAATGATGATTGAAGCTTTATTCACAGAAATGTGCATTTAGATATTCAGAGATGATGGTGTGCAGCAGGCAGTAACATTAAGGTGATTGTAACATGTGACGGGTTGGTAACGGTGGAGGAATTTATTTATTTATTTATATTTTTTTCCCAGTGTCCTGTCTAGCAATGTGGCAATAAGAATTGATGTCTTAATTTCAGATAGAGCTCGACAGATTTTACTTTCACAAGTGGAGCAAACAGCTTACGCCATAATGCTCCGCTTGATTTGTGCATGTAAATAGTTTTATTGTGATTCCTGCAGGGAGAATTTCAAATTATGTGGACACTACAATGGGAAAGTAGGAGAGTAAAGGAAGAACAAGAAGAGAAAAAAAAGAAAGAGAAGAGTTGAAAGAAAGAAGAGATAAAAGGGAGAGAATGATAAAACGTCCTCTGTCTGCTCCATCACCTGGAAAGAGCAGAAAGAACAGAACAACCAACAGACATAAAGCAACAGATACAATAGAGTAACACCTTGATACCATTGCTAAATTTATTATTATTTAAGCTGACATGTGTAATGTGATACTTGAGAAAAGAAAGTGAAAAATAAAAATAAATAAATAAATAAATTACGGGTTTTCTGTATATAAGTGAACATTTATTACCTGGGACCCAGCACCTGTGGGAGTTTGTGAGAGTGCACTAGTTTAGGTGAAAGTTATCCAGAAGGAAATAGCTTGATAGTGATTGTGGAGAACCAAAGACCCGCCTTCCCCGAGCACAGAGGCAGGCGCCAGGGGACCCATAACCCCGGACTCCCAAAGGGGCCCCCAAAGCAGTGCGCCCAAGAGGGGCCAACACAGGAAATCTGCAACCCCCCCCCAAGGAAAGAGGAGAGACGACCCCGAGGAAATCCCCCAGCCACCGCAATGCCGAAGCCCCCAGGAGCCACGGGGACGAGCCCGTGGGCTCCGCCAGCAGCCAGCTACGCTGAAGTGGTCCCGGCCATGGGCCCCCCGCCCCCGTGGCTGGGGCCCCGGCCGAGCCCCGGGGGGCCAGGCCCGTGAAGCAGCCACCGCGAATGGGCCGGCACCCACCCGGGAACCCGCCCCAAACCCGAGGGCCGCCAATGCGCCAGCGGGCCAAGATGCCAGCCAGCGGAGGGGGGCAGGACGTGGGGGGATGGGCTCCGCACCTAGCGGAGACTTGAGATGTTCTTGGGAGAGGGAGCGGACCGGACCCGAACCTGGCAAAAAAAAAAAAAAAAAAAAGAACGGTGGAGGAATTTAAAGCGTTGGACCACAGTCTCCATCGGGGGGGGGGGGGGATTGCCCTCACAGCTCTGGGGAAGAAGCTGTTTCTAAGTTTATTAGTTCTGGCTCTGAGGTTCTGAAGCGTTTCCCTGATGGGAGAGGAGCAACCAGCGCATTGCCTGGGTGGGTGGGGGGGGATCAGTGGAGATTCGTCTGGACCTTCTCTGGACTAGAACTGCATAAACTGAGTTCAGATCCTGCAGACAGCATCCCACAATCCCCTGCGTTTTGCATGTTGAAGCTGGACTTGCAGCCTGGCTTTGATCCAGCAGCAGGAAATGCAGTGATTTCCTGACCTGGAAACTTTTACTGGCTTTTAAACGCCTGATGTATCCATTCAGAAACCAGTCTGGATGGTGTTTGGGAGCATGGTCCTGTTGGAGCATTGCAGTAAAGCAGTTGTGTGGCTCAAACCACCATCAGCCCCTTCAACCATTCAGCCAGGCCCTCTGAGGCCTCTCATAATCAAACCATTGTCCCAGCAGGCTGGAGCAGAAGGTGCAGCAGGACCGGTCCTGGCTGAGCTCCTGCCTGTCGTCCAGTTTTATTAAGGCTGGCTTAGCGTAGCTTCTGCAGGATATCTGCCTCCACCGAAGGCTGCAGAGGAAAATATCGTAATTGATCGCCTGGGAGATCAGCCGGTGGACAGATTAACACTGACATCACAGCAGTTACCGCTTTGACCTACTAGGTATAATTATGTTGGGATGATTCTGATCCCACCTGTTTTGCCACTAAAGCAGGTTCAGTTATCTGTGCAGCAGGTCCATGAAACTATTCCCAGTTTTAATTCCTCAGGCGCATAAAATCAACCAAAATATATATTTAACAGTTTCTTTCAACCCAAAGCTCTCCATGACTCAGAGTTTTACCTAATTTAGTCCAGACAGTACCGGAGTGTGAATGCTGAGAAGGAGCCAGCTGGAAGGTTTGGCCTGCAGGAATATGCTGGAGCCAGACACGGCCTCGCTGTCGGCTCCATTGTTGCCGCCTTCAGGCTCATCGGGTCCCACGGTCATTTCCACAGAGACAGGAGGAATGTCCTTCTGGGTGCTGGTGGGGAGGCAGAAGGGAGGGATGTGATGATAAGGCTGCAGCAAGCAGAGGATTTAGGGGGTTTGTTCCTGCAGAGCTGCCTTCAGGCCAAGTCAGGACACAAATAGACTGAATCTCCTGTGCGGTTGGGCCCAGGTGCCTTAAATCCAGCTGTCCTGTCTGCTGTTAGCCAAACAAAAGGAGACAATGATGGACTGCTATAGCGTCCAGCTGCAGACCTGATTAGCTCTTCTGCTATCGGCCAAGAACAAACCTCGGCTTTATTTGCAAGAGAGACAACAGGCAGCGAGCTTCATGCATTTTAGTCCTTCAGCACTGAGATTCTGACCAGCTTCTGCAGAGTGAATCAAAGCTGGACTGAAGCAGTTCCTGCTGGAACAACTTATTCCCAGTTAGTGCAAAGGATCCACTTCCAGTTTACCCATGAAGGTCACTGCATCCTCTGGACTAACTTAGATACTTCACCCAGCTGCCTAATTAGCAAGTGGACTTTAAAAGGCCTGAAGCCATCCAGCGACCCGGTAGAACAGCCTGTAGTCGCTAACAATCGTCTGCACTTCCTGGGTCTCCCACCTCTTCGCTGTCTGGAGTTTTCTTGCCACCGTTGTTTCACTTTGTTGTTATGCAGAAATTGTTGATGCTGCTTGTTCAATATTTTCTAGAGGTACTTTTAACCTGACAAGCGGGCCTCATCAGAACCAGATTCTGATTCACTGAATATAAATCTAGTTGCATCCTGACATTTAGGCTGAACTATTGTGATGGAATCTGGGAGTCTGGAATCTGAATAGACGTGTGCTCCAGTATCTCACCTGTTGCTGTTTAATTAATAACAGGCTGAAAATCTGAACAAGATTATTAGATTACTGAAGGATTCTCTTCACTCGGCAGGATAAACCCAGCTTTGTTGAGCGTTGCTCCTGTTGCTGTTCTGGGTGTGCTAGGCTAGCCTGGGACGTCCTCAAACCGGACCCAGAACATCAGAGAGAAAGCGGTCCTGAGGCTGGAGCGTATTCACGATGTGGCGACTGCAGCCCAGACGGCAGCAGCAGACTTGCTGATAGAAACGGACCGACTGAGGCTGACCCTGTTCTCCCATGAGGCTGCAGACGGTGGCAGCCATGTGTAACAGGTACTTTAATTAGCCACATGCTCATTGTTGGCGGTGGTAATTAGCCACGTGGAGCTGGAGGCAGGCAGGTTAAAGCTGTACACATATAAACAGTTATTAGAAATATGATTCCACTCACGATGTTTCTAAACATGAAGACTTAACATGATTCTGCAGAAAACAGCAGAAACATGCAGAAAACAGAAATTCGGGCTTTTTTACCCCTCATGGTCAGAGACCCGGTGGTTTGGTTTTTTCTAGTCTTCTGCATGTCTCTGCAGCAGGACTGAAATCATGGCATCATTGCTGTAACTTCACTGAGGTCTCCATTTCAGGCAGATGTCAGTGTGAGGACGCCCCAGGTACCTGGCTTTTCCTGCCGGCCCTAAACTCAGACTTCCCACTTGGAAAAATTGGTGACATTTTTAAGGCCGGTTGTTGGAATATGGCAGCTACTTTTAATTAAAATGTTTTATTAATGTCAATGCTACATCCATTCTAGTGAAATGTGTCCTCTGCCTTTAACCCAGCCCTTCAGTGAGCACTGGGTCTGCTCCCTGAGGTCAGGGGTCAGAAGACAGAAGGACTGGAGGAGAACCACTGATGGACCATGTCTCTCCTCCATACACGGAGCTGCTGCAGAGCTCCTTCAGGGACAGACTGCTGCATCCCAGACGCTCTAAGCAGCGCCTCCACAGCTCCTTCCTCCCAGCTGCTGCAGGACTTTAGAACCTCTGCTGCTCCAACAGACTCAGTAACTGTTTACCTGATGCTGATGGTTGCACCGGTTCTGATCCGATCAAGAATCATTTACAAGTCTCTCAGATGCTGATGTCCATTTTCACACACTTTAGCTGCTCTGGGAATGTTTCTACGATCCTTCACATCATACGTTTCCTCACATCACTCTATAAATCATTTCTTTTCTTTTTTAACTTGAACATTGCATTTTTACCTAAATATACCATATTATCTATTAATAACTTCACATTATTTTTCCCTTTCTGCTAAATTATTTATCTTATGCCTCACAGCTTCACTTTGAACCCTTTATTCATGTTATTCATTCTAATGTGTAATTCTGGGGCATCCTGTGTTTCTGTCACTGCCACAGTGGGACGTGGTGGTCCAGCAGGTTCCTGATAACCAAACCTTTCACCCTCATGGTGATGCTGCTGGAGTCGAGTCGTTGTGAAGAAATCAAGATCTTCTATCATCCAAGCTGCCACTCACTCCAAGTAAAATTGATTTTTGGGTTTCTGCAGCTGACTTTCCAGGCCTCTTGTGGCCGTGTCCCCCCGTACTGCATATGTGAGCTGACATGCTCAGGCCTGGACAGGCTGTGTGCTCTTCAGCCAGAAGACTTTTATCTGCTCCCAAAGTGTGGCAGAAAACCAGTGGTGACAGTCAAAGCTCCCAGGCCGTGAAGAGAGCTGCCTGAGGAGATCAGGTCAGCGGAGTCACTGACCTCTTTTAAATCTTCTCTGATTCCACTTTTTATCTGTTTGAGTCAACAGCATCACAGATTTGGTGCTTTATTCTGTGTTTATGTTTTACCTTCAAAATGAAGGGAAAACGTCCTTTTCTCAATTGTGTTCAGGCTTCTAACTGATGATAATTATAAAAGATATTTTTACATCCAATAATCAAGAAACAAGAGAAGCAGGAAGGTTGTATGGATCACAGCTGAGGAGTGGGGAACCCAGAACTGGGTATCTACGTCTCGTGTGTGAAGTAGAGACCAGCATCACATGGAGGATGTAAAAGTTCTCTCTGGTCTGACCTTCAGACAGATGGTCCAGCTTCTGCTCCCCTTCTGACCAGCAGCATCACTTCCATGGGAGCCGGTTTACACCTCGGCCGTGTCACCAGAAAACCACGCTGTGATCGGACAGGTCTTACTCTTCCCCGTGTAATCGGGCTTTAACTGCACCACAGTAACTACAGTTAAGCCTAAAAGTATTCATACCCTGTAGATTAAGATGTACTTTCATTTAAAAGCAAATCTTACAAATGCTGCTTGTTCCCTGTGGGTCGGGGGTCAGTCTCTGCCCCAAGTTGAGCAGTTTAAGTGTCTTGATGTCTGGTTACTTAGCGATGGTAGGATGGAGCGCTCTGCAGCGATGTCGGCGCCGCTCTGGTCTGCTGTGGTGAAGCTCTGCATCAAGGATCTGGTGACAAACAGAGGTTAGCTCCACTCTGGAGGGCGTAACTCAAAAAGCTCTGTTTGTGTCAGGAAAGACTGACTGTGATTTAGATTTATTCCACATTTGAACATGTTTGGCTCTCTGGCTGGAATGTCTGCTTTAATATCCTTCTTTGCAAACAGAGCCTGGAACGCCTGCCTGTAGTTTGGCTGCTTTCTCAGCCAGTCTGTTTGTGGGTAAAGCGGAGCATCTCCTGCAGATCACCGCCCTCTGCTCTGCACTGCCAGCTCCATCTGATCTGGCCCCAACCTCAGGCCTCCTTTCCAATCAGTTCTGCACACAATGCATGTGTGCGTTATGTTCCAGCTTCAAAGACTACAGGCTCGGTGGCACACAGGTGCATGTGAGAGATACACTGTGAGGAACCAAGTGATTGTGCTGAGGGGATGTAAACCTTGGATGGACAAAAAAGAGAAGCCTCCTGAATGATTCATGATGAAGAGATGGCCGCATTCAGCTCAGAAAACAAAGACGCGTGGATTCATGAATGCATGAGTGCTTCCAAAACACACTTAGCCTGAACCGTCGCTGCACCGGCACGCTCACACAGAGGGCCCACGCCGCACGCGCCCTCCCCACGCTCGGCTGGACAGGCTGGACGGCCGCTTTGGGAGCTGCGCTGTTTGCTGCGTGCGTCAGGGTGCTGTCATGGAGTAGGGACAGGACGGCAGTGGACTCGTCGGGTCAGACAGAATGAGTGGGAGGCTGTACGGTGCAGGGCGGCAGCAGATGAACAGAAGCAATAAGCTGTGAAAGACAAAAGGGCCAGGATGGGGGGATGGGAGCGTTGTGTTCCTGCGTGGGCTGAATGTATACTCCAGCTTTCAGCACAAACACATTTGTAGAAAATGGATGACATAGAGCTGGTTTTCATTTGTGTACTTTTCCTGATCCTCAGCAGAGCTGTTACCAGGAGGTTAACCGCTCCTCTTCTATTTCTGGACTATTTACCAGCGACCGATGCTTCTCTCTTCCTAATGCTGGGAATTAGAGCTTGCTTTTAAAATGTTTTACCATTCCTTGCAGCCAGCAGGTCCTGGGTTCAGAGCAGTTCCCCTGGTTTCCTCCTGCCATCTGAAACATGAAGTTTAGTGGACTGGAAACTGGCCTAATGTGTGTTTGCCCCACGTGTCTCTGTGCCGACCCTGGGTGACCCGTCCGGGGACCACTGACCTCTCAGCTGGTCACTTTATTCAGACAAACAGAGAACGGAGCAAAGAAATGAGAGAAAAAAGAACGAGACATTTGATTTCTGCCAGTTTTTACAGAAAGTGCCTCATATTTCATAACGTTGTTTCATGACTTACTGAGAGAGGGCCTCAAGCTGTTCCTCCTTTGTCCCTGCTGCCGTTAACAGCTGGATGAAGCCTGATTATTAAGGCGGGTTCTTGGAGTTCTGAAGGAACATGGCAGGGTGTTACCTCCAGGTCTCAGCTCTGGTAACCATGATGTCGAGCCCAGCTAAAACCAAAATAACCATGAAAAACTGCCCCAGCGCCATGATAAAAAGGCAGTTCTTCACACAGGTCCTTTTTTTATGTTTTCACTGAAGCCAGTTATTATTTATGCAGCTGTGCATCTTTTTGTCGATAACAAAAAGATGATGTCTGTGATCAGACTTTAGGTGGGACTGTGGTCACTGTTGGGGAACATGGAGAATAAAAATGAGGGGTCGGGTTCTTCATCGTCTCCTGGGATGTTCTAGATTGTGAGGCTGCAGACCTGCTGAGGCCTGTAGACGATCTGTTGGTGTCCTCTGGTGGGTCCGCCGTGGCTCCATGAGTTAAGGAGTAAGAGCTTCTGACACACAAAGGTTAAACTGTCATCTGAGCTAATAAAATGTGTGTAGATCTTCTTCAGGCTGCTGCTGCTGACCTGGTTGGCCGTCTGATGTAGTCTGAGGAGTTTGCTGAACTCGTGAAACTGATGACATCTTCTCTGAGGGAGAACGTTTAACCAAGAAACACAACAAATGGTTCCTGATCTTCCAACAGGAACAACCTTTAGAGCAGTCGTCTCTGTTTTAGGTGCAGGAGGAACACATCCGAGAATCTCTGAATGTTGGGACTGTTTTTCCTTCCCAGGCTCTGATTGGTTGACCGCTCAATGGGATTTCCTTTACATATGCCGTCCAGGGATGGTTTGTGGTTCTGATGAATAGTTCGGGTCTGGGCTCTCATTTATAAAGCTTGCCTACACAGAAACGGGTCTGAAACTTGCATACGTCACTTTCCACACAAAGGAAAGCTCATAAATAAATATTCATCTTCGTCATCCGGATGAAAGGTGTCCCCTTGTTTACCCCGTCCCGTTCTCTGGGCCCCTGAGCCCACAGAGAAGTCTGTGGGATTCAAACCCAGGACTTTGCAGACTTCCCAGGATGCTCAGCGGTGGCGAGCACTCAGCCTGGCTGTGTAGCGACCCGCTGCTTTTCAGGCTTCTTCTGTCGTTCTGCTGCTCTGGTGTTTGTAGGAGGTTGGTTCTATGGTCAGGTTCCTCAGGACGGTGGACGCTGGACAGGCAGCAGCAGCTCAGGATGCAACAGATCACACATAACATGCACACAGCAAGACTGATCTTTACAAACCTTCTTGCGGAAATCAGTAAAATAAAGACACTTCTCTCCTTAAGAAATCTGAAGTGTTGTAAATCCAAAAGTTTCCGATGACGTTAGTTTGAATTATCGGGTTTACCCCACATTAGCATATCTGTGTGTGTGTGTGTGTGTGTGTGTGTGTGTGAGTGAGTGTGCTAACAGCTTCATCAGCACTTCTTCTAACTTTACTTGGAGCTAAAATCCCGTCATCAGCAGAAACCTTCCCCTGCTGCACGCTCTTAGCCCATTTGCCAACTTTTTAAAAATCAAATGGAGAACACCACAATAATGGACCTTCCCTGCCGTCCTGGAGCTCCTGGACTCTGATCGGTTACTTAGCATCAAAGTCTGGTCCAACTTTATGGGTCTTTGTGTTTGTTTCTAAAGTCTGCGTGGAGTCAGACCCTGTTAGTGGCGCCGGGCTGACGTCCAGGGGTATTCAGTGCAGACAGCCATCACCAGGCGCTGCTCCTCAACGATGCTCAGGCTGGGCTGTGAGGGGAACCGCGACCTGCAGCGTCACAAAGAGGCAGGAGAGCGCAGAGGAGCCGTTAGCAGAGAGAAAACGTTTCAGCCGTCGGCTTTTAAAACCGAGGCCAAAGCAACAAGGAGCAAACGGAGTATCATGACGGTTGTTTAGTATTAATATACTATCACTGGTTCACACTGATCTGATGTCATAGACAGGAACCTGGGAGGTGCTCCAACAGGCTTAGGTTCCAGATCTGTCTCTGATCTCTCAGCCTGTCTCCAGTTTCCACAGGAGCCTGAAAGGAGGGACAGCGTGAAAGCAGGAGACGTGTCCGCCATGCAGGACCGCAGCTCTCCAGCCTTTTCTGAAAAGAAACCTGGAAGCAGCTGCTGGACCAGACGCACCTCTCTGGACTTTGATGGTGTTATGAGCTCCTCCATCACTGAGCACTGAAATGCTGTTTGACAGCCAGGCGGGTTAACGCTGCGGACCTCCCTGCTGCTCTGCCTTCAACAGCTGACCACGGCTGGCAGCGACGCAGAGGCTTCCTCCGGCTGCTCCTCAGCTCCTACACACAGATTCTGCTCCTAATGCCAACAAACACGGAGATGACGGAGGATGTTCTCTGTTTCTGGGTTCCTCAGCGTTTAACGCATGACGCAGAGTCACCTCACTGACCTTCTGCCTGGTTTCACCAGAAGGAGCGATGGACGCGGGACACGTCTGTGACTCTTAAAGGTCCGGGTGTTCAGCTGGCCTTAATGTGTTGTAGCGCTGTGCAGTTATGAGCTGATGAAGATGCTCTGAGGACGGTCATTAGCGCATTAAGTGCTACTCGTGTTGGCCTTCATTACTGATTAAAGTGACGGTGAAACATGGGACTGCTCTTTGCGGGTCAGCTGAGAGTTCTGCAGGCTTCCTGCAGCAAGCGGGACGGCTGGAGCCTCCAGGAGCTGCAGATCTACTTGCTGATGCTCAAAGTGATGAGAAACTGCACACGTCTCAGTCCTACCCTGCTCCTGCTTCCCTCTCACCTTCACTCAACTCCAGTATAAACCTAAACATGACTTCTCCTCAAAATGTTACCGTCTCCTCAGCTCTCAGGCACACACTGAGATGTTCATGACGGCATCCTAAGACCAGAGTGTCGGGCTTGCTTTCAAAGCTCCAGTAGACCCTTTTCTCTCAGAGGCGGCCAGCCTGGAGAGCTTCAGACAATCTCCACCATCTGATGAGGTCTCCTCTGAAACCTGAAAGGAGAGACTCTCAGTAGGAAGGGCAGTTGAGCGGCGGGACAGAGGACGGGGGGCTGGAGAGGAAGGCAAGAGAACATGGACATAGAAAAGGAGCTCTGCAGTGGATCTATTTTTGCACATCATTTGCATTGCTCTGTCTCCCAGCCCCCATGCTCTGTCTCTTATAATCACACTCCATCTCTCATGCCTCCTCCTCTCCATGTTTATTAGTCATCTATCAGATAGAGGCATGTAGATGGAGGAAAACTCATCTGTGTAATTTATTCTGCTGTTTCTGCCCGTGTTCACTCCTTCTCTGCGCCGACATCCATTTGTCAGACACCTCTTCGTCTTCAGAATGAATCCATTTGCCTCTGAATCGTTGCCTTCCTGCGTCTCTTTATGGCGAAGAGATTGCAGTTTGGCAACAAATGCTGAAGGATGAAATGAGTGCTGGTGTTGTGATGACTCAGTGGCTTTAGAGATGTTCGTGCAACATCAAATCTGACTCTAGACTTCTTCTGCGTCTTAATGCCCTGCTTCTGCATGACGGCTGCAGGAAAAAGCTTCGCAGTTTGATGTTCTGCAACATATGAGCTTTAATTTTCATTCCCTCGCTTCCTTTCTCTTCCTCCTCTGATACCAAATGACTGAATTTTACTGACCTTCCGTCCGTCCATGACCCGTACAGGTCCAGAATCTGTACAAGGCCGGCAACTCATCCTGCGCTCAGGTTATTCACACTTTGACCTTCAGGGCGGCGCTACAGAGCGCTGAGCCGACACAGAACCAGGTTCTGCCCAGGATGTCCCTGAGGAACACCTGACTAGCAGCTGCTCTGCAGGAATCAGTCATTTCTGCCCCGTGTTTGAATATCTGTTCAGATACATTTATACTCTTACAGTTCTGCATGTAAAGGCCTCTCTTGTACTTACTGCCCCTGTTCTTTCCCTGTAAACGGTTTCTGTTATAGATTAGCGTTGCTGTGATTATCTGCCTCTTTTCTACACGACACGAGCGTTGGAATGTGAGAGCTATGGGGTAAGATCACTTCCTAAATAGACTTGTACATAAAAGGATAGTTGTGTCCATATTAGTCAGAAGTTGTGCATAACAAACATTTGTAAACTCATAATAATTTAAATTGCATTCAAAAGATACAACATACAGTTTAAATAGTTACAACTTCAATAACTAATAAATACAAATTTCAAGTTTAAATTTGTGCTTTACTCTTTATGAACACAAACAGCAGCGACTGCTTGAGAATACGGATTTTTTCTTTGAGAATACGAATTCACAACAGTGGTCTGACGTCACGGTTTCCAAGGCTGGTTAATGGAGCACAGAGTGCGAAGATAGGAGCCGCGCATGCGCTCTTCAGACTGACCGTCTCTGAATGCACCGCGGCTGCAGCTTCATTCCAGACAGCGCAGAGCTCACAGTGGTAAGTTAAACATTTCCTTTTCTGCTGCTGTTCTTCAAAAGTACGTTTTCAGATCGTTTGAGGTGAGAACATTATACTTTTAAGCTTCCCTATGTGGCCTGTTTACAGAGTTAGTGCGTAATTTTAATAAAAAGTCCGACGTTGAGCATCTGTGCCAACTGGTAGGTTTTTTAAGATTGACAGCCTATTTCCTACTTTTATCTTAAAAAAACAACAACATTGAGGATGGTATTAAACATGTGATCACGTTGAAATTGTGACTATCTGTAAATAATTAAAATGAAAACATAATTGTATATATTATTAACAGTAAAGGGATTAGGGTTAAACTACTTTCTTGCACCTACTAACCTTCACAGCATTGATCATTAAGGAAAAGTTATTTCTGTCTGCCCACCTTTACAATGATTAATCTATAAATTGTGTGCAGTTAGTTCAGTTAATTATTTCAGTGAAATGGTAGAAATACCAGAGAAGGGAAGCCATTTGTTACATTTACTACGATACATTTGACCCTTTCTTTCTTGAGAACTATAATAATCTGCATGTTGAGCAGGTATAGTTTTATGGTGTGAAAAGGTGAGAATTGAAAAAACAATTATGGTAACATTTGGCATTTTTTCTTTACAGGAAGAAACAAACAAAAAATGTGAGGATAAACACCTCTGTGCCGATCCTCCAAATATTTTTTAATGAAGGGGACCTGAAACCAGCCTTCAGGCTAAACAGGTCCACCATCGTCCTCCTCCTTCAGCTGCTGCCCATCAGAAGGTCCATGGATGACCACAGGAGATGGAGGTGCTGGTGACCCTCTACTGGCTGGCCTGCGGTGCATCCTATAGGGAAACAGCTTGCCAGTAAGATTTCTTACCTTCTTGTCCTTAAATAGAGCCAACAATGACACACAATTGATACATAGATTATATTAATTGGATAGAAGATTAAGACATATCAGCATATTACCTAAATAACAAGTTAATTTTATATTTGGTACAGGTCAAGTGGAGGCACGCTACAACAGACACCACGCCAGGGCAAGAAACATCATCGAGCGTGTCTTTGGTGGTCTGAAGACACGGTGGCGTTCCATCTTCTTAAGGGCGCTGGAGGTCTGCCTGACGTTTGCCCCAAAAGTAATCACCGCCTGCTGCATCCTCCACAATATTAGTATAGAGGCAGGGGACCAGCTGGACGTGGAGGATGAGGAGGTTGACCCAGAGGAGGATGACCATCCGGCGGCTGAAGACAGGGAGCTGCTCCAGCTGGCTGCATGTTTAAGTTGACATGACTACATGTGACCTAACCTAGATCAGTTGGAGTCATGTCCACATGCTGCTTCATTTCATTTTTTTCACTACCTGTAAAAATACATAAAATAATCAGTAAATTAATTTCCATTCCAACTATTTTTAATTGTATGTTTGTAGGCGTTGTCTATTTGTATAAGATGTTAATAGAAGTTATTTCTTAGTTTTAAACCACGTTAGTAACTTAATTTGTTAAATATGTTACACCTTCATTCTGTTCCAAAGTTAAAACATTTGTCTAAAATAAATATCTGTATTTTTTCATATATTGTTACTATTGTTTTCTTTCCCTCTTTCTTCTCTCAATTCTTCGTGTCCTCACTCAGAGGAAACTCAATTAGATAGGAAAAACATTTATAGAATTTAATTATTTATAGATTTTATATTAGGGCTGGACCATATAGAAAAAAGCATATTGATAAAAAAATGCATATTGATCGATAGATAATTATCAAAAAGATTTAAAACCAGGCTCTTATAATATTGCTAAATGACTTACTTTTAATATATCACACACAAACACTCAATCCCAATTAAATTCTTATTTAACCAACAATTTTAACCATAACTGATTTTTTTTTATGAAAAATGACTTAACTTAAGAGACCTGGGTGATGTTATTAAATACTTACAAAGAATAAACTAAAGTGACCAGCGCTGTTAGAGAAAAACTTGCAGCCCGGAACTTTATATCGCGGATCAAGAGTGGCGAGTAATTGAAGCCAGCAGCGTGTCCATCACTATGAAGCACGTTACTGCATGCCTGATATCCTTACGCCGCCAGGACGCTTTTTCATTTTATCACAAAGAAGGAAGCCCAGTTTAGCTGCTATACCTGCTTTGTTTTGGAAGAAGTTCCATAAGATTCCTAAGAAGATGACACGGAGTCACGCGGGGCTAAAACGGCTCGCGCTGCTGCGGGAGTGAGCGGCTTACGTGATTAAACAAGTTGGTTGCGTTAGTCGTTACCAGACTTTGTTTTTACCGGTTCCTTGCAAATTTTACAAATCACTGTGGTTTATTTCTGTCAGACTGTAGTAACTAGTAAAACCCCGTTTTGGGACAAATTCCCCCGCCGCTCCTTGCTGCGACATATTCACGTGCTGTGTGTTGTGGTTTGAGAGGGCTGCCTTTGTGACGGTGTGCCTGGGTCCGCAATTACGATTGGTTGAGAGGAAGCAGTGACTGTAGCAGCAACTAATATAATAGGCTAAGAGGAAGGAAGGAAAACTGTCTCTATAACCAACTTTTATCGACCCTTTTTTCCCCTTATTGTGCCACACGTCTTTCGACTGATATATATTGTTATTAAATTATCGTCCAGCTCCATTTTATATGCTGCTGTCATCCTCGGGACACATTTACAATTTATTCCAGCAATTATTGAGTTAATAAAGCAACACGCGCAGCCTGATAAACACAAAACAAATAAATCAGACTCTTTTTTTAAATTACGCACCAACTCTGTAAACAGGCGACATAGGGAAGCTTAAAAGTATAATGTTTTCACCTCAAACGATCTGAAAACGTACTTTTGAAGAACAGCAGCAGAAAAGGGAGTGTTTAACTTACCACTGTGAGCTCTGCGCTGTCTGGAATGAAGCTGCAGCCGCGGTGCATTCAGAGACGGTCAGTCTGAAGAGCGCATGCGCGGCTCCTATCTTCGCACTCTGTGCTCCATTAACCAGCCTTGGAAACCGTGACGTCAGACCACTGTTGTGAATTCGTATTCTCAAAGAAAAAATCCGTATTCTCAAGCAGCCGCTGCTGTTTGTGTTCATAAAGAGTAAAGCACAAATTTAAACTTGAAATTTGTATTTATTAGTTATTGAAGTTGTAACTATTTAAACTGTATGTTGTATCTTTTGAATGCGATTTAAATTATTATGAGTTTACAAATGTTTGTTATGCACAACTTCTGACTAATATGGACACAACTATCCTTTTATGTACAAGTCTATTTAGCAAGTGATCTTACCCCATAGAGAGCGGTTAGATTCTTGTTTCTTCACTCAGAATAGGGGCATAAAGGTGATTCTGATTCAGAAAAACACTCAAATTTAGCCTCAACCTGAGCAGAAAGCTTACAATAATCACTGAATGTTACAATAATGCAGTTCTGCATGTCTCAATGCTGCTCCATCCATAATGAGTCTTTTTGCATGTGCAGCAACTTTATCTGTAGAGGTTTATGAGAAGATGCATGAATGAGAAGATAAATTCAGCCAAACAGTGTCTCCGTTCCTTAGGTGCTCAGAATATAACGGAGGAGACGACGTTTTTAGGTACTGCCTGTTAGTTCAGATCATTTCCTTCCTGAACTCGTCTGTTTGCAGCTGTGATCTGGTGAGGGTTTAGACTGAAAACCAACGGCTTAACTGGAAAACATCTCAGACTGTAAACCCTGAGGGTGAATCCCACTTTAAAAGGTTTATGCCTAAATGTTGAATTACTTCTGACAGTATGTGTTGTTCTTTTTGTCTATTTTCACATCATTCCTGCTCTTGGTTAATTTTTGAGTTATTTTCTGTGAACCCTGCAGTCACTTTGTATTTTAAACATGCTGTAAAAGAAAAGAAGCGTTGATTTGATCTGTAAGACGTGAAGATGAAAATTAATGAGCTGGACTTGAACTGCCATGCTCTTACAACAGTGTTGCCTCATGCTTTTGCACATAATTAACCACAGTCTCAACTCTGCTCTTGTTTCAGGTGTCAGGAAGGATTGATCTCGCTGCCAGATGACAACCAGGTGAGTGAAATCTGTTTGAGGTAGACGGCTGTGACTGCAGCCACCAGCTTACGGACGCATCCGGCCTCAGTTGCTGCTGCTGTCTCTGAGGCCTCGGTCAGCGGCAGAGAGCTGGATGGTCTGGTTCTGTGAACACGTTGTAAACCCTAAAAACGGTTCCCCGTCACAACCCCTGGTAGGCGGTATGTTCATGTGGCAAGGTACAAACCGTGCCACATGTGGCAGGGCGTCCCTCTGCAGCCAGGTTCTGTTTCTGCTGTCCAAACGACGACGGTTCGGTGAACAGAACAGAGGAACCGTTCTGTTTGCCAGGCCTACATGTTGGACCTGTGGTTCTACACACGGAGCGGCAGCCGTAGAACATCTGATTAGGCTGAAACCTGTCAGGAGTCAAAACAGAAGATCTTTTATCTGATCACATTAGATCCACCATGTTTTGTTACCGAGCAATTAAACTGCTGCCATTTACTCAGGCTTATCTGGGATCAGCAGCACAGATAAAGGGATGCGGGTTAAACGCTGACGTTTATTAAAGACGTGGAGGGTGGGCTCACTGCTGGTGAATGAGGGATGTTGTACGCTGAGGGTTGCTGGTTCCTGAACCAGTCATTGGAATACCTCTGATCCTTGTTGCACCTCTGCAGAGCCACATTATTGCTTTATTGATCAGCTTCACAAGCTGTTTAGCTCAAACGTCTGTGATGCAGCAACTATAGTTTAAGAAATAACCCCTGCAGAGTCTGAATTATACAAGATCAAATATTTACATACAGTAATGGTTGGGATTATGCCCCATAGCAAGTTGAACCTTGACCTCAGAGGATCTGAGGTCAAGGTTCAGCCTGAACAAGCTACTGGCCTCTGATTAGGTGACTGGTGGTCCTGGCAGATCTGGTAGAGATGATTTGTTGGTTTTGTTATGCCAGAAGATGGTTGAATATGCTTATTATTATTATTATTAATTATAATTTGGTATTATAATTTAAATAATAAATCATTCAACTCAAAATTCCGCTATAACAAAATATAGTTCAAATGGTGGTGATGTTAGCTATAAGCTTGTAAGTATTTATACCACTAATGCATTAGTTAATTTGCTGTTATGAACTCATTTATGCTGGGATAAATGATCTGGTCGGACTTGTGACCGACGAGGTTTATCCGGCAGGCTGTGAGAACCCCAATGTAACTGCAATTAGAGTTTAAATCCTTATCCCTTATCACTATCCAATGATATGTCTCTGTATTAATGTCAGATGTTAACTCCAAAGGAGGTGGGGAACAGAAAATGGTTTGGTTGGGCAGTTTTAGTCTAGTAACTGTGTCGTGCTGCTCGTAAGATAACAGGGCTTCTGCCTCTGGGGTGCTAACGAGCCAGCAGTTACCTACCCGCTCAATTTTGGTTTCCACACCTGCATCTTTAAGGGTCATTCTAGCCTGACAGTTTTGTTCAGGGGATTCATTCCTTAGACCACACAGGTAATTGTTAACGTCTCTGATAAATGGATTGCTTGGACATACCCAGTGGATGTCCTTGGTTTTGGTACACAAATCCAAATTAGGAACTAAATAAAGTTTGGGGTCAGCATCATGATAGGCTAGCATCGAGGGGGTTTGTAGGTGTACGTGGGTCTCACCTTGCCAAAAACCGACATTCAATACTGATTTAAGCCTATACACGTTAGCTCTTTCAATGATGGGAAGGTTTAGCATAAATCCTATCTCCAAGTTGTCAGGATTTACAAATATTGGAATTGCACTACCTAGGCTGTAAGCCAGGTGTGTTTGTGGTGGTTGCAGTGTTTCACTAGAGGCAGATTTGAGAACCTTTTCAACCAAATCTACTGGTACCAAGTACGGAGGAATCCGTCCTTCAGCAAGGCTATTTACGGATGAACTAACCTCTCGAGTGAGGTCCTGCATTAAATTTCTAACCACCTGAGTATGCATCATGTCATTCTTTACCACTTCTGTGAGCGTTTCTAAAGAAATGCATGGTGTTATTGCTGAGTGTGAATTTATAGACGTGAAGTTATGTATGGACATTTGTTTTATTAGTGCACGTTTAAAATGTCCTGATTGAACATGCACTTGTCCTGTTTAATGCTATGCATTGTTCTCTTCGGCGGGGGCGGAGTTAGGCTCCGTTCCCTGTGAGGAGAGTTTGGTGGACGGTTTAATTTGGTTCGCATGAACCCATTTGTACTCCGGACTTTGCACGCTGGCTTCTAGGTTCTTTCGAGCCCACGTGGAAGTCGCTTGGAGATGGTCTTTTAAATCAGTGACGCACTGGTGTGCCGTGTAGACGGTTGTCACACTGACGTCTTCGGGCTGGTAGATGAGATTCAGGGAAAGTGTCATTTGTCTCCCTGTCATCATCTGGAAAAGTGTCACCCCTGTGGAGCATGGTGAGGTAGAGCGGATTAGCATTAGGACCAAGGGAAGCTTTGTGTCCCAGTCCCTTCCATGGCTGCTAGCATGTTCCTTTAACATGCTGGCCACGGTGCAGTTCATTCGCTCCACCTGTCCCAATGACTGTGGGTGGTAGGGGATGTGGAATTTAACTTCCACGCCCAACATGTCGAAAAGCGCGGTCATGATGTTTGACGTGAAATGTGTTCCTCTGTCCGAGTCGATGGACAGGGGAAGGCCCCATCGTCTGAAAATGTGATTTAGCAGCAGGGCTGCTGTGGTGACAGCGGTGTCATTTGGTGCCGGCAAACATTCGACCCATTCTGTGAAACTGCCTGTTATTGTCAAAAGATATTTGTTATCTCTTGACGATTTGGGGACTGGACCGATCCAGTCAGTCTGCAAATGTGACCACAGAAATGTAACCCCCCTTCGCTGAAGCAGGGCTCGGTCTAGCGGTCGTGTGGGTTGTAACTGGCAGCAGGTTAAGCAGCCTTGTACATACTCCTGGGTGTCCTGGGCCGTTGAAGGCCGGGACGCCACCTGTTGAAGAGTTTTCAGATTAGCTTTGCAGCTTCTGTGTCCTCCTACTGGTGAGTCATGGACGTGTGTCAATGTGATCCCAAGTTCGTTTGAATCTTTGGGCTGAATGGGCTGAAACTCATGGAGCAGCTCTTTAAGTGCTGTTCTCTCTGTTTCAGTGGTCAGTGCATCAGCTTCTTCCAGCTGTTGCATAATTTATGTTTTGAAACCAGGGCAGGGCTCAGTGGATGAGTCCTGGTTCTCTGGTTGATTTGGTGCCGGTTCTGTTGGGTTGGTTTCTATCGCATACCCCAACAGGTTTCCTTCAGCGTCAAGCGTAGCACCACAAATGGATCCAGCAGGCCGAGCTTCATGTCGCCTGATTTGGATCATGTTGGAAGGAAAAGTAAACAAGGTGTCTGGAGAGTCCTGTCTGCCGGTCAAGGATGAGGGCAAGTCTCTAATGACGGGAATGCTCAGCTCAAGGTCGTGTAAGGAGCTTTCGATGAGCACCCCAAGAGGTTTCTTCGCCACCACTTGGATCGGCATGTGGGTTGGATTCTCCACTAAAAGGTAAGCTGAGCGGTTGTTCAGCTCAAGCAGGGGTGTGCCCTGGATGACCAGGTTGGATTCCTGGAAATAAGAAAGGGGTTGGAAGAAAACCTGTGTGTTCTGTATTTGTTGTCCTTTCAGGATGGCTAATCTAATAGGTACACCTGCAGTCTGTGGTGGTATTAGCATGTTTGTTTCACTAGCCACCTGGCAAGCCTGTGGGATTGTTTGCCCTGATCGCATGACTTCAGGGGTGCTCAGGAAGGAACTTGGGGTCACATGGGCCTGAGCCCCCAGGACCTGGTTACAAGTGTCCAGCTGTGCACCTAGCCGTACCAGAAAATCAGCACCAACAAACACTGGAGGATGTAAATTCTCCACAATGCTGAAAGGATGAGAGAGCTGCCTTGTGCCAATCTGTGCATAAAGTATGCACACCCCCGTTGCTTTCAGAAGCCGGCGAGGCCAGTCTGCTGAGAGCAAATAGTGGCTGTGTTTTGTCTCAGCCAGATGGGGCTTTTCACGGCACAGAGAGCTGTACAGATCTCTGCTGATCGCAGATTTCTCTGACCAAAGAGCCAGCAGCACGTCTGGCATGAATGTGCTTTCCAGGTGCACACCTTCGGCCACTCTGGGGTTATAGGGTTCAACTCCAGAGTGTTTAAGTGAGCAAAGGAAAGATGTGTGGCTGCAGAGAGAAGTTCTCTGATCGCTGAGAAGCGGTGGTGTGTCAGAGGATTTTGAAATCGGCTCTGTTGAAGGCAGAAATGGTGCTAAGAGTTCTTTGGGCTCTTCTGAGCAGGTCACCTGGTGGATAGGGACGGACGGTCCACTTTCAGAAGTAAGAGGCTTGGGGGTCCCCACTTGGGCCCAAAGATGACCATGATGGCAGTCAATGAGTGGAGCTAACCTGTTCAACAGATCCTGACCCACAAGAAAAGGTTCTGTGTCCAAAGTGCAGATGTAGATGGGGTGCAGCAGGGTCATGTCACGGAAAGTGATGTCTAACCACGCCCGTTTGGTGATGCATGACTGATCCTGAGTGTAGCTGGTGATGCCCACGTTACAGGTCTCCACCTGGAACGGTTTCCCAAGAGACACCATAGCTCTGGTCACCTCATCAAACAAATCTGAACACATTAGACTGATCTCTGAACCTGTGTCTAAGAGAGCATTTGCCGTTACACATCCTCCTATAACTGTCGAGCAGTATAAGCGATGCGTGTTTTCACGATGGTTTAGTTCACCTAAAAACCTTAGAAAAGGGGTTTTCTGATCACCTGCTGATGGGATCTTAGAAGGTTGTTGGTGATTTTTCAGTTGGTTCCCCCACTTAATCAGATAAACTCTGTTAGAAGGGGGAGCCTGGTCCACGCCTAGTCATGCTGACGTGGGTTTTGGGCCTGGTTTCCCAGGAGGGTCGGCAGGATTGGATGGTGGCGAGGACGGCTGCGGCGCGATCTGACGCACTGTGTCGGCTAGCAACCTGCGAAAAGTCTCCTCCATCTCCTTTCTCATTGACTCTTCCATGCGCAGGTTCCAGCCTTTGTTGTCATGTGTGCCTTTCTGCTTTTCCAACCTGTCAGTTTGCTTACCGTGTCGGGCTGGATCCGGCCTGTGCCATTTTTGAACCCTCTCACCTTCCATGCTGTCGTGCTGACCTCTCCTATCATGAGAAGCTTTCTTCTGCTGCGGCTCAAAACCATGTTGCTTCTTGGAACCAAATTTAGTTTTAGGTTTGAAGGGAGGCATCTCCTGTCCCTCCAGACCTAACCTCTTTTCTGGTTCGGTCTGAATCTGCAGAACCTTTTTATCACTGTCGACTCCTTTGTTGGGCCGGACACGTGTTTCCCATGCAACCTGCGCGTATTTCCTAATTTCCAGCATGGTAAGTCTCTTGGTTCTACAATGCATGGTAACCTCATAACGCACGCTTTCATGAAGATTATGGAGGAACAAAGATTTGAAAGTGTGGTCTTCCTCCAAGCCGGGAGCATTTCGTCCCTGAAAGTAAGCAGCCCGCAAACGGCGGTAATACTCCTTTGGAGCTTCAGTTCTCTTTTGCTGAATTGCAAAAGCTCCAAGAGTCGCAGAAGCTGGGTCTGTGAACACAGAATATTCTTCTCTTAAAGCCTGACAAAGAGCTGAGTAACGGTCACGTGTAGCTGGAGGGAGGCTTTCTATGAAAACATGGACACTTCTGGACGTGGTTTTCCAGATAAGTCTCAACTTTTCTCGAGCCGAGGGGCTATATAAGTCTAGCAGACAGCGCTCTACCTCTCTGAGATAGTCATCAATGGTGGATTCTGTATTGCTAGGATCAAAACGCTCTATGTCTCGGGCCAGGGACTCAAGCTGACGCATCCGCAGTCCCTGTTCAGGGATCGGGGCTGGTCCATCTGAGTCCTCTCCTGACGACTCCTGCCTGCGGTAACCACGATAGCAGGGGGGCTCTGGTTCTGACCACCTACCTGGCATCGGCGGCCGTTCGTGGGACGCCGGGGGACCCTCCCTGTCATGAACTCTTGTCCGTGGACGCAGTTCAGAGGAGTGGGGTTTACCTGTGTCCCAGGAACGGTGCTCCCGTCGCCCTGGTGGGGGGAAAGGATCATAGCAGACAGTGTCAGGGGTCAGGTGGGGAGCAGGTGTTTTCCCATGATTTACATCATGTGGATCAGTCCTGATTGCCACCGTAAGTTGTTTAGGCATCTCTTTCCGTATCACACTGCTATATCTGTCCTGACCTTCGCTTACCCCTCGCTCAGAAGGTGTCTGAGGGCCCAGTTCATCCAATGTCCTCCAGGTGTGATCCCCATGTTTTCCCTCAGATCCTTCTGGCTGCAAGCTAATGAGATCCTCCTCTCGCTCCTCTGTGAGATGACAGCTGCCCTGAACACTTCTCTGTTCTAGCTCCCTAGCTCTTTCCTCAGCTGCGATCCGCATCTCAACCTCTCTGTTACGCAGATCGGTCTCTAGCGTTAACCTTCGGTGGTATAACGCAGATAATTCACCAAAAACATCTGCTACCAATCTATCCTTTGGCTTGCTTTGGACTTCCTCCACCAATTCCTGAATTTTCCTCTCACAGTCCTCTATGTTAAACTGATTCAAGCGGTCTTGGTCCTCCGGTGTCATTTTAAGCAGTGAGCTAATGACACCCTGAGCCTCCATTCCAATGGAGGATTGTGGACCTTCAGCTCCTTTGACTGAAGAACCTTTACTATCCATTCTTTGTCAGCTATGGACAGCAGCACAACAACTGTAGCTCAGCACTACACAACAACAACAATCAAATAACACTGTAGTTTAACTCAGCGCTAAACAACAGACAACAAACAACAACACTGTATTCTAGCTTAGCACTAAGCAACAACGCATACACTTTAGTTTAGCTCAGCGCTAAACAACAACTGCTAACAACAACTGTTAAGTGACTTCACTTTAACTGTCAACAGCAACTCGCACTACGACTGACACTTTACTGCAGGAAGTGTGGTCAAATACGTGCGTTTAATTAGGCTGCGCAGGGGAAAATCAACCCTGCGACTTACAACTCCTATGTTTAGGAACGGTTAATATGCTTGTTTAACTTTGAGAATATTAACTGTGAGTGACATGGACCACTAACCTTTCGGCCAGTAATTAAGTGATAAAGCTGTGGCTTTGTTTGTGATGCAAGTTATTTAAGAACAGGTGCTCTACACATGTGTGGAAAATAGCAAAGTGTTTGGAACTTCAGAGGTGGCAAAGAATGACAGTTAAGAACCGCTAAATTGCAACCTTAGTTTCAAAATCACAGCTCAATTTTGACCACTTATGATGAGCAGAAGGGGGAAAAGAAAGAAAAATAATTTAACAAAAATTAAAAGTTTAAAAAAAAGAAAATTCAAAAGGAATAAAAAAAATTATAATAAGTTGACAAAAATTATTAAAAGGAGTAACCATAAAGAAAGTTTTAAGAAACTGACTTTCAAATATCCATTCAGGGAAGCCGAGTGCTTTCACCTGAATTTTTAACCGTGACTGCAACTACCTATCCTGGCCACCAGATGGAGGCAGGGTGCCCTTCACTTTGGGAAGACTGAGCTGTAATTACACACGATGTCCAGCAGATGGGGAATCGTTTCCCTCATCAAAACAATTCTGATGCAATTACACACAACGTCCACCAGATGGAGGCAAGGTCTCTGTTTTCAAAGCAGAACACGACACAGAAGGTGACTGATCAGTAGCAGACGCTGGAGGCGCTGTACGTTCTAGTCAGTTCAGTCTAACTAACTCCAGGTTTAGAAATCAATATTCAAACCTCAGGTTAACAACCTCAAACCACCACAAACACGTACATATTTAGTAGGAGTACTTCCTTAATCAATTATGACTGAATAGCCCTTTTGGCAAGGTGAGCAGTCAAAATGCTGGAATGTGTTCATTAAATTCATAAGTTGCTGGTTATTCGATTTAGTCTAAAGGAACGCCAATAAGTAGACTCCGCCCACCCAGGGACGCCAAGTAAATGTTATGCCAGAAGCTGGTTGAATATGCTTATTATTATTATTATGAATTATAATTTGGTATTATAATTTAAATAATAAATCATTCAACTCAAAATTCCGCTATAACAAAATATAGTTCAAATGGTGGTGATGTTAGCTATAAACTTGTAATGATTTATACTACTAATGCATTAATTACTAGCTGTTATGAACTCATTTATGCTGGGATAAATGATCTGGTCGGACTTGTGACCGTAATGTAAATGTAAACTGCATGCACATACAAAGAAAATATTCAGCAAAATAATTCCAACTTCGTCGTGGAATAAAAGCATTAACCTAAGCCTACAAATTTCTACGTCTGCCCAGGCACTTCTAAACACCCTGTTGGTGAAACAGAAATAAAAGGGGAGAACCCGTTACTTTGAGGTGCCTCGGGGCTGGTCCAGAGCGCTCCGAGTAAGGCGGCTTTCTGGACGTGTCTTGACGAACGCAGTTGTCCGCAGGCTGCAGCGGGACGGAGAAGAAGCTCCTTCGTTTCTTCCTCTGGGTTCACAATCGCTTCGCTCGGCCCAGCAAAAGCGTAGTCCTCTTTCGATGCCCCCCGGACCAGGCCAACACGACCCGTACGGGCCACCCAACCAGAACCCCCCTCACCCACTAAATACCTAATAAACCCCCTCCCTCCCCGACCTTACCCTAGCCACCCCTGCCCCCCACCCCTTTCTGGGGAGAGCAGAGGCGTCAGCCCCAGACCCGGCAAGCCGCTGGCTACCCACAGCAGCCCCCCGCCAAGACCCCGGACCCAGTGGCCCGCATCTCCTCCAGGCCCCAGACTCTGTGATCTGAGATGTTAATGTCCATGCCCCCCTACCAGCTCAACAGGCCCAGAGGCCCCCCAGCACACCAGAGACCCACCCAGCGGCAGCACTGCTACCAGGTCGGTAACCCACGTCCGTCACCGCGGAACTCCCCAAGAGCGCCGCAAGCGGCCGCTGTAGGCCGCCCGTAGGCCTCCCAAGCCCCTCCCAGATGGGGGTAACAGACCCCGGGGTCAGACCCACCAGGCGCCGCACTCCGAGTGCCCCCAGAGCCCCAGGGACCCCCCTATCCAGCCACTGCGCCCTGCAGGAAGCAACCCACCGCCCCCCATTCCACTAAGTGATGGTGCTGATCAAAGGAGCCCAGAGAGATCGATCAGATGATGATGCAGATGCTGTCTCAAGATTAATATGATCCAACAAAAGATCTCTATACTGATTGATACTGAGATTCTCCTTACTTTTCCAATTCATGAGGATAGTTTTTTTGCGATACATAATGCAGTGAAAACCATGTAAACTATTATTTTTTCCAGAGGGCTTTCCTCAACATTACCCAGCAAGCAAACTGATGGGGAAGGTGTAATTTTACAGCTCAGGCACTTTGATAAGTCCTTACATATCTGTGTCCAGAACCTCTGGACTGGTGTGCATAACCATAACGCATGAATATAATTATCAGGATGATTGCCTATGCAGTGTGGACAGATATTAGATTGTGCCAGACCCATCTTGAATAATCTTTGTCCTGTGTAGTGTACTCTGTGAAGGATTTTGTATTGTATTAGTTGTAAGTTGGTGTTTCTAGTCAATTTGAAAGTTCTTAGACATATCTGAGCCCAGAAGTCTTGTTCAAAGCTAACTGATAGATCCTCTTCCCATTTCATAATAGGAAGAGATATTGAATCATCTATTTTAGTCAGTGTCCTGTATGATTTAGACAGTAGTTTGGGGGGTTTAAATCTAGGAACTCTAATATATTAGTTGGGATTTGTAAACCACCTTTAATATGCTTAAATTTATTTCTAATTATAGATTTAAGTTGTTCATATTCCAAGAATTTATTTTTACTAATGCCATATTGCATATTTAGTTTGGCAAAAGCGATAAACTCGGTTCCGTCAAGTAAATGTTCCAGATATTCAATACCTTTATTCTTCCAGTATGTAAAGTTTATCATATTATTATTTTGTAGGATGTCAGGATTATTCCAGATGGGTGTACGACTGCATGGGATAAGGGATGACTTCATCATTTTAAGAAACTCCCACCATGCTGTCAGAGTAGAACTAATGTTGATATTTTTAAAGCATGTATGCCGTTTTATATTTGAGCAAATAAACGGCAAATCTGAAATCGTGATATTATTACACATTTCCTGTTCTATATCTAACCAAGGCTCGTCTAAAGGATTATGTTTTATCCATTTAATGATATATTGTAGTCTATTTGCCAAGTAGTACTTATGGAAGTTAGGCAGATCTAGTCCCCCTCTGTCTTTAGTTTTCTGTAGCGTCTTTAAGCTGATACGGGGCGGTTTATCTTTCCAAAGAAATTTAGAGATAGAAGAGTCTAGAGATTTAAACCAGTCAGATGATGGTTTATTGGGGATCATTGAAAATAATTAATTAATTCTAGGTAAGACCATCATTTTAATTGAAGCTACCCTACCCATGAGTGAAAGGTTCGATAAAAATGGCAAAAAGTGAGGGGGAAAGCGGGCATCCTTGCCTAGTGCCCCTCTGGAGACAAAAGCTGGAAGATGTTTGATTATTTGTCCTGACACAGGCTGTAGGAGAGCTGTATAAAATTTTTAACCAATTTATAAAAAAATTGCCAAAACCAAATTTATGCAGAGTAGCGAATAAAAAATTCCAATTTACTCTATCAAATGCTTTTTCTGCATCTAAAGACATTATATTAGTTTTAATATTTATAGTGTAGGAATAATCTATTAAATTAAGTAATCTGCGTGTGTTTGTGGAAGACTGCCTTCCTCTGATAAAACCAGTTTGATCAGGGTGGATTGTGAAAGGAGTGACTTTATCTAATCGTTTTGCAAAAGCTTTACATATTATTTTAATATCTACGTTGATTAAGGATATGGGACGATAGCTGGTGGGAAACATAGGATCTTTGCCTGGCTTAAGCAGAAGACTGATGGTGGCAGAGTTCATATTAGCTGGAAATCTGCCATTTTCCTGAATTTCCTGCAACATTCCGTGGAACGTTGGTGCCAGAATATTTCAGAACTCTTTATAAAACTCAGTAGGGAATCCATCTGGGCCTGGAGCCTTTTTATTGGGCATGCTTGTTAAAGCTTCCTGAACTTCAGCTGTTGTCAGCGGTGAGTCCAGTGTCGTTCTTTGGCTATCTGATAGTTTAGGAAGTGTAATGTTTTGTTTAACTCAGGATTAGCATTGTGAATGGGTTGAAACACATACCAAGTGTTGTTCTGAATTAGTTAAGCTAATTTAACCTTATTCCACTTTCTTTAAGATGAACTTTGGTTCTTTAACTCAGATCTGCAGTGAACCAGGATTGACTGAATTATTCTGATGATGAAGATCAACCACTTTATTTTGTCTTTTTGCTTATTTTGTGTGTACATAGTTCCTTAGCTTAGCTTCTTTTTATCTTCATTTTGTTTAGTAGTTTAGTTAAGCTTCACTAGCCTAGTAAAGAGGATTTGTTGATTGAAATATAGTGTTAATTCAGATAAACAGCATCCTATAGTGATGTTCTCTGGATGTTCATTTTATTTCTGTTAATAAATTCTTGAACTTGAAGAGAAGTTGTCACTCCTTTATTCTATGTGTGTGAGTTTAAAAGATCGCCAGAGCTCGAATCATCCCTTTTAGCTATTGTCCTGATATCAGCTGTTTTGGCTGATATTCACCGGACAATACCTAACGGACAGAGAGTTATTTACTACACATTAAATAACTTAAAACATGTGTAATGGCACAACAAACGCTTCGACTCTCCGAGCAGCAGAAGGTCTGAACATCTTCACCATCATCTCCTCGTCCTGCAGCTGCACCAAGGGACCTCCTCCTTAAAGAAGGTCCAGACATGGTGTCAGTCCTGCATCATTGTCTCTGTGCAATGATAAAGAATTATTTACATGTTCTGTCACTAATGTCTAATTACACACTCAGCTTTTCAGGGAGTTTGTTTGGTACATTTATGTAATTGCTCAGTATTTCACGTTGTACTGTAAACTCCTATCTGTCTTTTTTTACTTGAACATTTGATTCCATCAGATGCTAAGGACCATTTGAACACTTTAGCTTCTCAGATATTTGTGTCTGGTACATTCAATCATTTTTCATTTCTATCTGAGTATGCCTTATCGTCTGTTAATTATAGTTAATTTCCTTCTGTGATACATCTCTTTTTTCCTGAAATGCTCCTTCTTCATTTTTCCATGGGCATTTCTGATTTGCATCTGTGTGTTATATGTGAATCCTGAGCAGGTGTTTCACCAAAATATCATTATGGTTACATAACGACAGTAAAGGCTCTTGACTCTTGGTTCTGAAGGTTTACAGATGATGGATGAAGCCCTCGCTGCTCTGAAGCTCTTTCTGTCTAATATCACAAACACACCAAGGACAGCAGAAATGAGCTCAAACCCACAGCAGAAGCTCAGAGGGAACCACTGTAGGACTCAGACATGTTAATTTAAGGTGCAGAAGTGAAGAAAGGAAGAAAATAAGTTCACCGTCGAGTTGCTTAGTTGGACCAGAGGGATGGAGTTAAACACAAGACAGACGGATGCTTCCAGCCTCAATATGTTCGGACCACATTTGGCTCAAGTTCTGTGGATTCATTCACTTCCTCTTAGAGGCTTTTAGAGCTGGAGAATTTCAACCAGGCTTTAAACAAAGGGCAGGGCCAGTGAGCGAGAAACAGCCAAACTGAAGTGGATTAAAAGCCACAAGCAGACCCCTCCACTTTTATGGAGATGCATCCGGTTTGTTGGACGTGTGTGAAAGCCACAGCCTGACTGACAGAACCTGATCCAGATGCAGCTGAAGAAGATCAAGCCCTGCCAGTCTCACTGATAAATGGATGCTTAGCAGCAGACTGGTATGGAGGGTTAAAGGGGACATGGTTAAATAAGTAAATATACCATGAAATAAGGAAATATAGAATTAAATAATGAAATGCATCGTTAAATGTCCCATTAAATCATTAAATGTATCATTGATTGGAGCATGAAATAAATTGACATGAAATAATTAAATGTATATAATGTATCATTAAATGTGCCAATAGATGATCAAATGTACAATTTATTTAATACATCATTAAACAATTAAATGTACCGCGGTGACTATGAAATTTTAAGAGCATTCCTTACTTCATAGAGTCTTCATAGATTCTTCATCATCTTCATAGATGATGGGATGGCGTTTTACTGCTGCCGACCGCACAACTTAGGGATAGTACGTAAATCCACGTTAACGCCGCGGACACGGCGGTCGGTCCGAATGCTCTAAGCTGCCGAGGCTCAGAGCGCAGAGTTGACTGACGTGAGTAAACGTAATTATTAATACGGTGATAAAAGTAATAGCATTGCTCTCCTTAGCCTCTACAGTCTTAAGTACAAACAACATTATAAATAGATTGATTGGTTCTTACCTCGGTGCTGTGTCCCTGGTTCCGTTTATGAACGGGAATTTTCTTTCTCCTTGATATTCTGATATGAGGCTCTTAGAGTTGCTGTAGATTGGTTTATTTAATTAATAACAGTCAGAAAGCAGAGAGCTCAGGCTTTATTAGTCACCCTCTGGCTTTCTGATAGGTCTGCGGTGCTGCAGGTAGGTGGCGCCATATCTGTTTATATCTGCTCATCGCGCCCGGTGCTGGGTTCTATCCATAGGCTCAAAAAGGATCAAAACACTATCAGGTTGGACGCTTGGTGTATAACTTTATTTTATTACGATCAAATTGTTTTTGGTCTTTTTTATAAGCATATAACACGGCTATGTACCTTTAAAGTCAAAGAGCTGGTACCAGCAGATTGTTTTCCCCTGAATCCTGAAACTTTTTTCCAGACTCTCCAGCGCTCCGTTTCAGAAATAATGTCCGATCTGCCCTGAGTAGAAAGCTGCTACTCTGAGTAGTTCCACCTTATTCAGGGTTTTCAGTCTCAGAACAGGTGATATCAGCCAGGTAACTAAACCCTGAGTTAAGCAGGAAAGAAGCCCTGATCAATGGATCACAGAGAACGAGATTCACCGTGGCAGCGGCAGCAATAAGAAGCCTGGAAGCTGCATTTCCCACGAGAGGAATTAGAAATCTTTAATGGAGGCATTAAACTATAATTAACAAAAAGAAACAACGTTGTGATGCAGAAAAGGGAGTTAATGGCAGAGAATTACTGAAAAAGTGAATGCATGAGTGATATGAGTGATGTGACGGAGAATTAAAGCTGTTTTCTCTCACTAATCCAACACAAAGGGGCATTGATTACGTGTCCAGGTGTAAAACCTGAAAGGCTTTAAAAAGGACGTGGCAGCAAATAAAGATGAAGTATGAAAATACAGAGTAATCAATATGTTTAACCTTAATCAAAGCATTAATTGGCTATAATCAACATATACAGTTAATGATGGGATGGTGGGAGTTATTGAAATAACTGATATGTTCATCTTTTTGTCAGCATTGTTCACCCATCCTTCTAAAAATGAGCTGATGCTGATTTTCCTGTAGATGTTTAATTTGTTCCCACCTCACTTTATATTAATCATAAGGGCTACTGTATATTTATATTTTAAGTTGAAGTAAAGGTGCCATTGTTTATTTATTTCTGCATCTCCTACATTATTAAAAAGCTGCTGTTGGCATAAAAACAAAGAGCAGCACAAAGAAACCGTTCAGAACTGAGAGCATCCCTCGCTATGTGCAGCTGAGAATATTGAGATAAATCATTGAGAGCAGCGAAAAACCACAACCCAAATATATTGATCCAGAAAATATAAGACATTTAATCGTAGTCTGATCAACAGAGATTTCTGTGGAGGATTTGCACTCATTACACATTTTAAGTTATTTAATGTTTAATAAATAACTTTGTCTGTCAGGTATTGTCTGGTGAATATCAGCCCAATCAGCTGATATCAGGACAATAGCTGAAAGGGATGATTCGAGCTGTGGCGATCTTTTAAACTCACACACATAGAATAAAGGAGTGCAGCTTCTCTTCAAGTTCAATAATTTATTAACAGAAATAAATGAACATCCAGAGAACATCACTATAAAATGCTGTTTATCTGAATTAACACTATATTTCAATCAACAAATCCTTTACTAGGCTAGTGAAACTTAACTAAACTACTAAACAAAATGAAGATAAAAAGAAGCTAAGCTAAGGAACTATGTACACACAAAAGAAACAAAAGACTAAATAAAATGTTTGATCATCATCATCCGAATAATTCAGTGAATCCTGGATCACTGCAGATCTGAGTTAAGGAACCAAAGTTCTAACCTGACTCTCGCCAGCTGTATGTCGCTCCGCCTAGCTCCACTCATCCATCTGGGACTGATCCATAGGAATTGCCTTTATTGAAGGCTGGGCCTTATCATAAAATCCCTGCATATGATTGGATAAGCCACTTGTCTGTCATCTTTATCGGCGTGCTATTTCAACCACTCACACCAAAGCTAACCCGTGACGCTGATGAGAGCGACACAGGGAAAAAACAAAACTTTTTTTTTTAATGTGTTTGCGGCTCTAGTGGCACGCGTTTTATTGACAGTGGGCTGACAGGAAGAGGGGGGAAGACAGGCGGCAAAGCGCGGCGGGTCAGAGTCGATCTTGGGCCTCCTAACATGGTTCGCGCTAACCGCTAACCGCTCCGGTGCGCGTCCGCAGCAGACGCGGACGCGCCCCGGAAAACAAAACTTGCCAAATCCGGTCGGGAGAAGAGCGAAAACATGGTTTCCACCAACAAAAGCCTTCAGAGGCGTTCTCTGATGTTCTTTTAATGAAACAATATTAGGTAGATTGGACAACACGGAAGAAATAGCAGCATCAATGCTAACGCTTGCTTCCTCGATGCGAGCCGCCATTGTCTGAATCAAAACAGTCTCACGTCATGGTCGCTTCTCCACTACGTCACATCCATGAAACTCCAGCCCTGCGTCCTGATTGGCCAGACCATAAAATTGGTTGGAGAAATCACTCTCTATGGGCGATGTCCCAGATGTATGTGAGTGAAGCTAGGCGGAGCGACATACATCTGGCGAGTCAGGTTACCAAAGTTCATCTTAAAGAATGTGAATTGAGGTTAAATTAGCTTAACTAATTCAGAACAACATTTGGTATCTGTTTCAATTCATTCGTAATGCAAATCCTGAGTTAAACAAAACATTATTTGAGAAAATAAAATGTTAAAGAATGATTTGGTAAATAAAATCAACAACCTTTAGGACACTTGATTTTATTAATGCAGTTATTCCTCCTGGAAGCTAGGGGGCGATGTAGCGATTGTTCACTTGATGCGTTAATCGTGAAGTTATACAAAACACCTTTAAATTGACTTTAATGTTCCGTATTACATATGCTGTAATAACGCTCGTAGCACTATTGAACGATGTGAGTGAAATGAAAACAAGCTTTATGTTTAAAACGAACCGTAGTTGCGTTGAGTTTGTGGTAGCGCTAATGTTAACCATTCTAAACTTTCCCTGTTTGTTTCTCTACCAAACCTCTCCCGGTGTCTCTGGTGGTGGCGACGGGGCGTCCGGTTGCAGTGAATTACTCCAAGGTGAAGCTGGTTATCTGAGCAGTGAGCAGGCGGCTAGCTCAAAAGGGGAAAACCGCCATGGTTTGGGAAGCCAGGCCTGCACCACGCGGCTGTCTGGACTTCCTGTGGCTGAGCTAACGTTGTCTTGTTGAACTGTGGATGTTCCAGATCGTCAGCAAGCAGAGCAAAGTACTGACAGGCCCTTCATCTCCACTCTGTTACCAATTATCTCAACAGCTTCCTCACATTTCTTTACCAACAGAGACTTGATTGGCCGCCCTGTCACTCTTCTCTCGTTTCACTTCTCTGCACCTCTGTTCTGTCTATCTCTGTTTCGTTTGTCCTTTCACAGCGATTTTAGTCCCACTGTGTTTAACCAAAGCTGTCACAGCATTTTCTAGCGAGTTCTGTGTTTATTTGACAGTTTTTATGTCGATAAGGTAAGAAATATGCAAGCCCCGGGCCCCTTCCAGACCCTGAGTGGTGCAGCATGGACACCCCATGGGACCTGCTTATTCCTGGGACTGCATTGCAGCAGCTGTATCATGTTTTACTGGATCACATTGTGTCCTGAGTCTGAGTGAGAGGTGGAAACCCCAACAGGGTCCCTACATCCCTGCCGCTACCAGATAGTGACTGTCAGGAAGCAAATATGAAGCAGAAATTAGATCTCCTGAGGTTTACATGCTGTCCAATCAGCTTTCATGAATCAGCGTCGCGTCTACCTTTACTTCCAAATATGGTCATGAGGCTTTAGGGCTTCTTAAGCTTTTCAGATGATGTCATTATTGCTAATACAGATTATGAACAGCAAACAACTAAGCATACATCTCAGTTTATGCTACTGAGATTCATATTAGTCAGTATTAAATAATTTATTTCAAGACCACAAACCCATCGGCCACTTTATTAGGCACACTTGTTGCTTCTTCCCATAAATCAGGCGTTCGTGTGGTAAAGACTCAATTAATTTTGGATCTTAAACACGATAAAGGCTGCTGTTCAAAGCTGGCATCAGGAAAACGTAATTCAAAGGAGAAGAGCGCGGCTGACGCAGTGTTGGCTGAGACTTTTGCCTAAAACAAATGGAGCTCCTTTTCTCTTTCCTTCCAGTCATTCAGCTTTTCTCTAAAGTTTCATTATTTAAAGTTTAATGGAAAGTGAGTGTGAACACAGGGACAGATGTGGAAAACAGCAGAAATCCGTCGGCATCAGGAAGAGCGTCTGAAAATGTTCCCTGCCTTCGTTTTCCTTCCAGGAAATCTGTGCCTTATTGTTGGACAGAGCCTTGGATGTTACCTTCAAAGATCCGTATTTTAATGTCGTCCAAGGAAAAAGATATACGCTGCCAACGCTGTTAGGGCGTGTTTGGCTCCCACCTTGGATCACAAACTTTCCTGTTTTTAGTGCTTTAGGAACCAACATTTCTGCATCAAGGTCAGAAAACAAATGCTGAGGAGATCCCGTCCTCCGAAGCAGCAAGAGAGGAGCGTTTCTGGCCTCTGTTAGTTCTCCTTCCTGTCTGAAAGCAGAGCTGATGTCCTCGGTTTGGTGGAGACCTGTGGGCCAGCGGTCTGATTGAGAACGCCGGTCAGTGAGGGGAACCTGTCTGGATTCAAACAGAACCCGTCAGCCTTTGTGTTGCTGGCTGCTGCATCTACCTGATGGAGTGAGAAGATTTATTGCTGCAACAGAGACTTTGATTTCTTCCACCTCAGTGCAACCCAGGAGGTAAAAACCTGTTTAAGACATCCAGCCAGGCTTGAGCCTTGGAATGAGCCGACTGAAGTGATATCAGCGATTAAGTTAGGCAGCACTCCATTACCCATCAGGACGATGAAGAACCGCCCCAGACACGGAGCTTCACCTGTTCCCGCTGGTGGCATCAGAGCTGAACTGCTTCAGATTTCTCTGAAAACGTCAGGCAGCAGCAGACGAGAAGCTTCCAGACGCTACGGGACGCCGTCTATAGCTAAATACGTACAGTCCATTTAGTCTGGCCCAATTCTAGTCATCAGAACCCTGATCTTTGGTTCTGGACCAGTCAAAGCACACATAGGCAGTGGGTCACTTACAATCAGAAGGTTGTGGGTTTGAGCTCAACCTTTCCCTAACACGTTTTGGTTGGCCACCCATCTGTACGTTGTGAGTGCGGCCGATGAGCGGTAAACTCCAGGAGTCCACGGCTGCAGGTCCGGAGCTAAACTCCCCCACATGCACGAGTTCACGCCCAAGTCCTCACGAGGTCAAAGTTCAACGTTGGTGTTCAGTTGTTCAGAGCTTTTACTGCCTCTGTTGTCAGAACGTAAAACTGGCTAACGTTCAGATTTATGGCGTCAGCTGACACCAACCCCACCATGGAAGTGAACGACACCTGCATGGAGGCGGAGAACTGGATGATGGCTGCAGTTGCAGCGAGGAGGTTTGTCCTCCAGACGCTGGGATGTCCACCTTGTTGAGGTTATCGGAGGAATATGGGCTGGTTCTAGGCAGCTCTCTGCAGACCTGGCAGTGTTGTGTGTCAAAAAGCAGAATTTATTGCAGGTCTAATATTATTCATGCTGACAGGAAACGGGCTTCAGAGCATCGAATAAAATGCTTAATAAACAAGCCGTCTAATGGTTGACCCTGCTGCCTTAGAGAAAGGGCACATAAAACCAATAATTGAAGCCTGAATATAATTAAATTAAAAGGGTTCAAATTCATCTCTGCAAATTAGAATAAACATTGTATAAAAATGAATGCTGGAGCAGAGATTATAGTAATTGTAACGGCCGTCTGTGTCATTAGAGGTAAGCCTTTTGCCTTCGGTTAACACCCATTACCCAGCTCACCTCCCCATTTGCCTTCGGCTCCTCAACACAAGCTTGTCGGAACATTTTGGACTTTTGTTCTGGACACAACCTCCTGTTTGCTGCAGTCACACGTTGTCTTTTTAATTCAGCTGCGGCTCCTCGCTGCACACAGATAGTGATCAGAGCAGCAGGTATGTGGAGGTTCCCTTCTTCAGCCTCTAATTGCATTCCTCTGGGCTCAACTCACCTCCCCCGGCGAGTCAACAATCTCCTTTGTGCCTCTGATCTTAACCGGCTTATTAACTACCATGGCAACCGCAGGGCCTCGGGACAGTGCTGCGGTTGGCCCATCTATTATTGGGAGCTGCTAGCGGCCGCTGTGGCAGCAGAGAGGCCTGGGATTAACAGAAGATCTTCTGCTCTTTCTATCTCTGAGCTAATTGAGCAACATCTGATCAGTTGTTTTCTGCAAAAACAGGTTTAAACTTTGATTAAATTACTTGACAGCTGTTTATTAAATATGAAAAAATACTGACTTGTTCATTTGGCTGAGAGCTATGCTCATCATGAGGGATTCTTCTGAAATAACTCAGAAGAGGATGCAGTGAAGGTCCCCTCCAGCTCTGGTTGGGACTGCAAAGATGCATCAACTTGGTTTTACTGATTGGAAAATGCAGCAAATTCTGTTGTGCAAAAATAAAATTCTTCCTAATTTATTTAACTATGTGCTTGCAGCACACAGTCCTTCTAAGAGCCAGGGAAAATAGCTTCTGTAATCTTGATTATTTTAGATAAACTGTATTTTCTGTAGTGTTGGGCTGGTATTTTTATTAACATTTTACTCAGTGGGGCGCCACGGGTCTTTGCTGACGTCGAGCATGAGGGATTAACCAAAGAAGATGTGTTAATAAAACAGCCGCTAACCCTCCAACAGCTTCATTCAGCACTAAACGATGAAGCAACAGTGGGTGAGGGTGTCCTGATCTTTGCCCTCTGCTCCGGGTCTCATGCTTTACTGCTGCACCTCCTGGGTCTGAATGGACCGGGTTCCAGCCCAATGAACGGCTGGCTTGGGTTTTCTGGGCACAAACTGACAGGCCTGCCGGTGAACGGCACCATCTGCTCATCAGGGCAGACCTTAGCTGGCCTGGGTAGGTCCAGGCAACCTTGGAGGACAAAGTCTTGTTTTAGCTGCTCAGTGCAGCTGAATTCTGGGAAAACCAAGGCGTGGCGGCACACAGACGTTTCTATTAAGGTTCTGCTCTGGGGTTGTGTTGACGCCGCCTGAATCAAGAACTGTGGGTCGGTCGGTGAAGAAGGCAGATTCTCAGGTTCTGGTCCATGTGCTGCTGCGGGCTCTACGGCTCATTAGAGCACCATCATCTGCATTCTTCCAATACATGAACCCCTGGCAAAGACAAAAGCCGCTCAAGTTATGAACCTGTTGTTTATTCATGGCAGCCATAGCTGTGATGTAAAAGTGTTGGATTTGGTTAAGCGTCTTGGTCTAGTTCATCTGGCTGCTCCTCATCCTCCTCTCCTGCCAGAGGAACCAACCTCCGGCTCACAGAGACTGCAGCGCGGACCCCAGAGTGCTGCAGCTTCCAGCACCGAGCCCTGGCCAGGTGCTGGTGGCTCCTTGGACCCTGCAGCTGGACCTCCTAGCAGAATTGGTTCCATGGTCATCTCCATTTATTGCTGCTCTCATTGAACCGATAGTTGAACATCTGAAGTAACAACCACGGCCACCCTTTACTGAAACTCACCCATAGTTTCTCATTCTGGTCCGTTTTTCCATCTTCAGAACCACAGACACGACTCCTTTCCTTTTCCTCAGCTGCTAACACTTGTTAAATGTCACTTTTAATTGTTGCCTTTACTATCTAAAATAGTTCTGAACCGTAAATCCTGATGAATGGTCCTCAGGTTCGCCGGCGCCGTCATTAGTCCTCCCCCTGATTGTCTGATGTTGGGGTGATTGGCAGGTATTCAGGAGGAGAACCTGTCGTAGGAGCTTCAGATTTGTAAAAGCGGGTCCCAGATCATTAAATGGCCGCCGATTGATGGCACCAGCAGAGGAGACGTTGAGTTCTGCATTTAGATCCTTTCTGGGCCGGGTCGCAGGCGTGTGGCCGCGGTGGAATCTGCGACGGTCAGCAGCTGGTGCAGCTTCGTTAAATCACACGCAGAGTGGAGGTCAGGATTGGCGCTGGGCGTCATTTTGGTGTCGCTGCTGCTGATGCCGTCTCTCATCATCTCTGAGCTCATTTACACATCAGCTCTGGGCTGCAGCTCAGAGAACCGCGACGCCACGCGGTTCTGAAAGGACCGGTCCACATGACCCGGCTCCTACTTATATGTCTTGCCCAAGGACACAGCACCTGAGACCGTGAGAGCGGAGGTTCAAACCAGCAACCCAGCAGCTACAGGATGAACTGCCTGGCTCCAGAGCCGCTGTTGTGAAGGAAAGTCTTATTAAAGTGGGCGGCACGTTGCTCTACATGCAGCTTGCTGTTTTTAATAACTGTCCTGAAATATCACGTCTCTCATTTTCTCCCTCTGTGTGAGTCTGAATCCATCTCCTCTCTCTGCTGCTGCGCCTCACTTTCCCTCTGAGACACAAAAAGGACATTTCTGTTCTCCTTCTGCACAACTGAACTAAATGTCCCCGTTACTTCTTCTGTTTGAGTCTGAGAATATGACCAAAACTTCCCATAATTCCCTGCGAATGTGTCAAACCTCACAGACCTTCAGAAAAACCCAAGAAGAAGCAGAATCTGCTCAGACGGTTTGACGTGGAAGGAACCGAGAGTTCCCGCAGATCTCAGGGAGCTTCTCTCTGAGTCTGGACTCTGCCGGGCCTCTCAGAACCGTGTCTGGGTCGGCAGGCTGTAGAACCTCAGACGTGCAGTACCGGGTGCACCAGGCAGAACATTATGACCACCAGCTGGGGGACCAGGACCCTACACTAACCCACCGTCCAGCATCAGAGAAAAAGCTTCACACGCTTTAAAAGATTAAAACTTCATCGAAGTTATCAGACGACGTCATTAAACGTTTGTTTAAGCTGTTCCCCGTCTGTCGGGCAGCCGTCTCTGGGTGGGCGGTGGGGTCCATAGCTGGCCTCCTGCAGGTGAGCGGGTTCGGTTCAGGCGTGGAGGACAAGGGACACATCTGGAAGCTGCAGGACAGTTTTAGAGTCCTGGTCTAGAGACGTTACAATTCATGTTTAGACGATTTAATGATCCCAGCGTTGACCTCCATTTGACCTCTGAACCATGTTCCTGTGCTGTTTAGGAAAGCAGCGCCGTCTTTTCCTCATTAGTTAACAATACATTTAAACTAAATACATATTTGACTTGTTTTACAAATAAAAAATGTTTTTCTTTAGTGAAATTTACAAATGATCACAAACAGCATGCCGGTTTCATCATAAACTCCTTTAAAAAGATGAACATCCCGCATTTCCTTACTTTAGAGCCGAGACAACACCCTGAAGGCCAGAAATAAATGAGGGAAGCATGGCGCTCGCTGTCAACGTTGCTGCTTTCTCATCTAAAAGAATCAGCTGACGGTCCAGCAGCATCCGGAGGAACCAGAGGATCTACGGGCTGAACGGCTGCTGGCAGAGACGCTCCCACAGTCTGAGCAACAGCTGGAGGTGGATAAAAGGATGGAGGCGGGGCTCCGTGCTGTCGGCGCCACTGTCTGCTCTGCTGCAGAAGATCATATCTGACACGGCTAATAGGCTTTAAACACCAAGTGACACATCTGGCATCAACACGCTGATATCTGACAATCACACACCTCGGTTCAGCTGCAGCCGCATTAGTCCAGTTAAAGCTGCTTCTGCTGCTCTGGGCTGGATCTGCTCACATCATCATGTTTCTGGGCTTTAATTGAAAATGTCGAATTCAAAAAGGAAAAAAACTGAATGGGTTTTAAATCCAGAGCAACAGAAAACAAATTTCAATAATTGCTAGGAGCCATAATTTGAAGTTGTCTTTAAAAATGTCAGGAGCAAATCTGCAGAAATACCATCTGAGTCACGGTGAGCTGAGCAGCGCTGATTCTCTCCCATCAGAACATCCATGAGGGCAGAGGATTCATCACCACAGTGTCAGAACCGTTCCCTACAGCAAAAGTTTAGATTACTTTGAATTAAAATTCACTTTAGCTATTCAGCACCAGCTCCCCCACAAGCTCCATCTGAACGGGTTCTACCAGACGTAGAGGTCCAGTTTGTCTGCAGTTACCCAGAATCTCATCTGATCCAAAGGAAGAATGGCTCAGTTAATCCGACCGTGGGTTAGGGTCAGTTTTTAACTTTTTGTTCTCTCTCATTTTTCTCTTCATAGAAGGTACACCTGGTCTGGCGTTCTGTTAGCTGTGACATCATCAGGGGAGGCAGATCATCCTCTATTACCATCTAACATAGAAAGTACTCCTGGATCAATGTGAGCTTCTGAGCTTTCTGTGTCTCTGCTCTGTCTTCTCTAAGCCCCAGTGGGTCGAGGCAGATGAGCGTTCACACTGAGCCTGGTTCTGGTTCTGCTGGAGGTTCTCCTCCCTGTTAAAGGGGAGTTTTCCTCTCCACTGTCGCTTCATGCATGCTCAGTATGAGGGATTGCTGCAAAGCCATCAACAATGCAGACGACTGTCCACTGTGGCTCTACGCTCTTTCAGGAGGAGTGAATGCTGCTTGGAGAGACTTGATGCAACCTGCTGGGTTTCCTTAGAGAGGAAACTTTCTGACCAACCTGGAGGATCTGATGGAGTCTGACTTTGGAAAGAACCTTGAGATGGATCAGATCCTCTGTCTGGACCGGAGCCACGTTGTTTTCCAGGAGACAAGTAGCACCATGTGTCTGCTGGTCAGATCCGGGTCAGGGTGAGAGTCGGCCTGATCTTCACCCAGGAGGCTGAGCTCAGATTTGATGTCAGAACCTCTGCAGCAGGCCTGCGGTGATCCAGCCATCTGGAGGTTCTGGAGCTCTGGTCCAGGTCTGCTGCTGGCAGCGCCTCTGATTGGTGAAAAGACGTAGAGTTTGGGAAGCATTTCTTCATCCCAAACTCATGCAGAACCCGTATGTGTTATATTATGTATTATTGCTGTTTATCCAGACGTCTGGTTCCTGCTGACCCCTGATTGGCTGATAACCTTTGCTGGTTATGCTCCTCTTTCTGGTATGAAGCAACGTTCCTGTAGTTCCAACAAGTTGCTGAGAGCAGCATCTTCTCTGAGCAGCTTAACTGGACTCTGCACCACATTCGTATATTTGCACATCTGCATCATTGCATCCTTATCTAGCATTACAAATGCTGCCGAACTCTCAGTTTCTAAAATGCCTTCTTGCACAGATGCCCTTTGCACAATCATTTCTGCACATACAGTCGGTTCTTAATAATACTCACCTGTACACTGTGATCGCACACTGTCAAGGCACTGTCAAATTTCAATTGTTTTACTGTTAAATCACTGCTGCACCTCATACTGTAATTTACTGTAATTTTCAAGCTGTATGCAAACAAAATTTCGGCATACAAAATGACAAATAAAGTTGTCTAAGTCTAAGCTTCGTCCACGCTGGTTGCTGCACGCAGCCGCTCAGCTGGCTGAAAGAAGCCCTTGGAGACGTCTCAGAAACATGAACATTCATGGTTGTTGGCCCGTTGCTCTCGCCGCAGCTTCAGAGCTGAACAGCTCTGCAAACTTCCAAGGCTGCCCTGCTTTTGATTCGTAACTAAATAATGAGTAAATGTTGTTGATCCAAGCAGCAGCTGGAATAAGAGAGAATTACATCACGTTGTCTCCATAAAATGAAGCTCTGCTGTTTTTACCCGCATACTGATCCAGAACCAGAGGCTGGAAACGGACCTGATGAAGCGGCGATTGTTCCAGGCCTTCAGGCCTCCTGCTTTAATGAGATGATGATGACGACGCATCATGGAGGCAGCGGTGATGAATTGGACCTGGCTGTGCTGATGAGCAGGGCAGGAACCTTACTGCACCGCTCCTTTCATGTAATGAGCTTTATTGATTCAGTGTGATTAGTGGCGCTAATAGACAAACAACTGTCTGGTTTCATATTTAACAACCAAATCAGTCAAAGCCGAGGGAGCTGAGAGGAACGGGGAGCGTCGGAGTCAGCAGCAGGTTCTCCTCTGGGAGCTCCTCCACTTTTCTACTTGAGCTGACATTAGCAGTAAATGTCAGTCTGTTGCATATTTCAGAGAACGCTGAGAGCTGCTGGTTCATGTTCGGCTTTAGCACCGTGGGAAACACAGAGGAAGCAGTAATGGATCTTATGGCTTCCTGACCATTTCAGCTCATACCTCAGTGTTGTTCTGCTTCTCCGTCCCCAAGAAGCTCCATCTGCTCCAGACCCGGCGCCGTCGCTGAGGTCAGAGGTTCTGGGTGGGCAAGAGGATGGTTTCCAGCTGAAAGGCTTTTAAAATCGGCTAAAAAGACATGGAGTATGACTTTTACTCCATGATCTGTTTCCATCATGTTAAAGAGGAGCTTCTTAGTGCTCCCCGTCTGATCAACCTGAGGCTGCTGCAATGACAGCGGTTAAAGATGAGGTCTGGCTCTGATGTCAGTCACAGTCTCCTGTCACTCAGGGGAACGTGTCGACCGGCTGGTGTCTCACTCGTTCTTTCACCCAGCGCTCTGCAGGAGGACCGCGACGCTGCATGTGTGCCAGCAGCTCAAGGACGCAGCTGCTGCTGTTCCACCCTGAGCAGATTGATGCAGACAGACGTGGTTCTTCAGGCGAGCCAGAGCGTTCTGAACGTTACCAGATTGTCTCTGGGGGCCGTCTCTGTAGAAGGAAGAGGAAAATGAAAGCAGCGGTTCTGGTTCTGGCCTCAGAGGTTCTTCAGAAAACATTAGAAAACTACCTGTCCAAACAGCAGACAGGTCAGAGTGAAAGTTCTGGTCCAGTTTACAGCAGGGTCCGGTTCCACAGCACCATCCCAGCTTTGAACGTCTCCCAGAGCTCTGGATGGACCACCTGCAGACCTACCAGGACATGGACGTCCACCTGGACTGACAGGCTGGACTAGGAGAGTATTGATCAGAGAAGCAGGAGGACCATGGTGGCTCTGGAGGAGCTGCAGAGATCAGGAGGAAGTAGCTGTAAACCGGACGACTTGTCTTGCTTCCTGTGGGTTCTAGGTTATTTTTGGGTTGGCCTTCTGTTCTGCTCCTCTCCTTTAATTGTGTGAGCAGATTCCGTCATAATTACCTCACTAGCTCCACCTGATACCCGCCTTTCATCCTTGGCCACATCCTCTCGTTGTTGGGTTCTCTGCTTGCCTTGCCTGGATGCCTCATCTTCTTTCTGACTCTGGACTGAATTCATTTATTGTTCCATCCTCCATTTCCACCTTGACAGCAGCTGGAAATGTGTAAAAACACTCAGATCTTGTTTCATCTTCTCACCATTACTCTACCTTTGTTTCACATTAAATCTTGAATCAATAGTTCTGTAAGTTTGATGAATATCATCTACATTTAGTGTGCTGAGTGTGTTCAGTGCCTCTTTTACACCAATTAACGTTCTGCGGAGCTGTAAAGTCCAGCCAGACCCGGTCCAGTCGCAGCTCTCTGCCTGGAGCTGTAAATGGAGAAGGGGAGGAGGTGACCAGAGCCAGGTGGCTCAGATGGAGGTTCTGACATGGTCTGATGGCCTTGTTGTCGTTCAGAGACAGACTTGTGGCAGATAACTGACTTTGGCTTTTCTGCTCAGCACCAGAACCAGAACTTTGGCTCTGCATGCTTTCTGCCTGCCTCTGTCAAACACGCCAGGCTTGTGTCAGTTAAAGAGGCCAGAGCATCCATACGTCCGTCATCCCCCCCAGCTGCCGTCTTTTATTCACAACTGATTGGTTGACGCTGTGAGACGGAGAGTTTTTCAGCCAATTGGCTTGGAGCTGGGCAGCTTTGAGGGAGCTCTGAACATCCGTGGTGGGAATAATTCATCACGTTATTGACTGATGTCTCGGCTACACAGCTGAGTGGATGCTGCGGTCTCACGGCTGGCTGTAACAAAATATGACAGATGGTCTCAGTGGACCTGAACCGGTCCAGGCTGGAAGACCTTGGACGCTGTGTGCTCTGCTGTGGGCCTCAGCACCGGGCACTGGTGTCTAGAGGAGAGCAGATCCTCCACAAACTGGACTAATATGTAAGATTTGTCATGTTCAGGTCTGCTTTTGGCTCGTTTGCTGCATGAACTAAAGAACTCAACGTCTTGCTGAAACCTTGAGGTGTGCGATACATGCAGCTCACGAGACGGGACACAATAGATCTATGAGAAGGAGACCAGATGGTAACGAAAGTTCTGGGAAAACTACGAATCCCCCAGTTCACAACGTTTAGTCCAAGTGAACAAAAATGCTCCTTTCCTGTGTTTTCACAAAGAGAATAAAGTTTCATCAATGCCACACCGATGTTAAAATGTCTCGGTTCAGCTCAGAAATCCGGGTCAGGTTTGGTTCTAGTTGCACTAGATTTTGGAAGCAGATATTCTCTCAGTTCTTCCTGAAGACGTTTCCACACCTGTCCAGGAGTCTCTGTCAGTTCTGGAGGCTCTGATCTACCTGCAGGTGGAGCGCTGATGTTTCTAAGGACATGGAGGTCCATCCTCCTAGAACCAGTCCAGGTCAGAACCAGTGACCCACCATCACTGTCCTGGTGGTTAGAAGCTGCTGCTTGGTGTGAGTGGAGGACTTGGTCTCCTGAACCATGATGAGATGCTGATGTAATCTCTCTGGAACGTGTTGGAGGACCGAGCTGTAAACTCTGGGGAGCTGGAGTTTCCATTGCCAGGCGTTGATGTAGCTGTAGTTTAGTTTCTCTGATGCAGTCTGAGCCGTCCTCGCTGCTTTGGACTGCAGACCCAACGGAGCTCAGCTGAGGTCTGGCTGTTCTGTCTTTGGGATGTTCAGCAGACAGAACACACAGACGAGTTTGGGTGTTCATTACTGTGGAAATATATTAAGCCATGATGAAGGTTTCTGAAGTCAAGGTTTAATAACTGCTAGCTTAAAAGGATAGAATAATTATATCTAGAGCCAATTTTACGGCGGTTTGGTTTGGCCCATCTCCACTTGGCTCGGCCGCTCACGAACATTACAGCAATGTTTTTTTCAGCCATTTTTTGCAACCCTGCTCAGGTGTTGGGTCAATCATAGCAGAGCTGGGTCAAGTTGTGAGGTGAGCAGACGGTCTAATGGTTAGCTTAGCGGTTAGCTTCAGTGTTAGCTGTTCAATGTAGCTCCGCTGCTCTCACCGTGTGAAACTTTGAACATGACTCAAACATGGAGTTGCAAGAAGCGAACCACATTCAAGTTTAGACTTAGACTTAGACTTAGACTTTCTTTATTGTCATTTTGTATACACAGAGTGCATACAGAATGAAATTTCGTTTTCACACAGCTCAGAAAGATTGCAGTAACTCTACAGGATACCTTGCAGTGAATTACAGTACAGGATAAAGTGCAGTGATAAATCGCAGTCACTTACAGGATAAGTTTCAATTGACTTCCGGATAAAGTGCAGCAGTGAACAGTAGGCAGTTGAAATGTAAACAATGTAAAACAAATGTAAACAAATATGCAGTAAGGTGCAGCAATGATTTAAAAGTAGGCAGTTGCATTGTACACAGTTTTGCAGTACATTTCCCGGTAAGGTGCAGCAGCAATTTTGCAGGATACAATACAATGTGCAAATGTGCAAATCAGCGAGTCGAGTGTGGTACACAGTTTTTATACTTCAGCAGTTCAGCAGTTCAACAGTCTGATGGCAGCAGGGAAAAAGCTTTTGCAGAACCTAGTGGACCTGCAGCGGATGCTGCGGAACCTCTTTCCAGAGGGCAGCAGGGAGAATAGTCTGTGGTGGGGGTGTGAGGGGTCTCTGATGATGTTACGGGCTCGAGACACACAGCGCTGCGATGAAAGTTTATAAGAAGAAGAGGAAGACCTCAGTAAAAAGAAATAGGACCAGAGTGGATTTGGGAGATTTTTTTCAAGCGATCCCCCTGAAAAGCAGGTCAGACGGTCTTTCACAGTTATTCAAAAAGGGACTTAGAGAAACTTCCAGAAAAATCACCAACTCTACCTTTAAGGAAAAAACTACCAAAAGATACAAAAACCAGTAATGAAACAGAGAATAAGAAAGAAGAGCTAAAAGCCAGAAAACAGTGAGTAAAAGGCTGCTAGTTCAGAACACCTGGTTAAACAGACGGGTTTTAAAGGCATACTATGCAACATTTTTCAGTTAATTAATGTGTTCCATACCGTTTTGGATGATTAAATGAGTCATTTCAGGTTGAACAAAGGTTTTCTTGGCCGCCCTGGTGGTCTGTGGGGGAAATACCGCACTTGCAACTGCAGGAGCCCTCGGCCCGCGCCCACAGGCTCACGGCTCAAAATCTCGTGCAAGATCGTGAGAGTCGGTCTTGCTTTACGGCGAGAACATGTTTGTTGCTAGCGCAGTGGCGATATCTGTGCAGTTATCATGGCGGAACCGGCGATAAAACAGAGAAAGCCCATGTCGGAGCAGGCAAGAAAGAGGAAAAGGGCTGTGGACAGAAAGAGGAGTCGTACACGGTGAACATCGGGAAAGCTTTTTCCGAATGGCGAGAGCTAAAAGAAAAAGAAGGCTGCAAGGCTGACGCGGACCTCGCGTTTCTGCTGATGCGATTGTAAGTAACATTGTAGGGTTTCCCTAACGCTACCCCCTCCCAACATTCCAAAAAAAAAAAAACTAACTCGATATGCGCGCAAAGCTTGTCTCCCCCGCTCCGCCTCCACCGGTCGCTCCGCCGGCCGGTCGCTCCGCCGGTCGGTCGCTCCGCCGGTCGCTCCGCCGGTCACGCAAAGCTTGTCTCTTTCCCCCGCCCGCCCGCTCCGCCGGTCGGTCGCTCCGCCGGTCGCTTAAAGCTTGTCTCTACACCAACAACCCCCACCAACAACAGAGGAAGATTGTTCCAGAGCTCAGGAGCAACAGCAGAACAGGTTCTGTCTTCTCGGGTCGGGACGGGTACTGGAACAGCTAAAAGCTACAGGAGTTCTGACCTCAGACGTCCCCTGGAACATGTTAGCTGAAAAGCTCTGAGACGGAGGAGCCAAATGCGTAAAAGCCAAATTTAAAATACTAACATCAACTCTAAAACGTACCGGCAGCCGGTGCAGGGGGAACAAAACGGGGGTCATGTGACATTAGTGCCCGTTAGCAGACAGGCAGCAGCGCTTTGGACCAGCTGCAGGCGTCGTAGAAGAGAGAGGTCCGACCCTAGTCCAGACTAGAGGTAATAAAAGCATCTTTCACCCTTTCAAAGGGCACAGAGGGTTACTGCACTACGGAAGCTGGATGTGGGGAGGCTGCAGAGCTGGAGGCTGTCCCAGGTGACAGGTGTGCACCTGCCCCCCACCAGTGGGAGGGGCGGAGCTTGTCCGTCACATGGTCCCATCGCTGTGAAGAAGACAACTTATTATTTGTGCCAAACAGTGAAGTTTATTCATATCAATAAACTTATTATTAGTAACGGCTGTGAGCTGCTGCCCAAATATCGGTCGTTATCAGCTGTTTTTCAACAATAACCACCATGGAAATCAGATTAAATCTGTTTTCTAAACGGAGCAGAATCATGACAGATCCCAGCAGAACCCAGTTTATGTTCTGAGATGGTCTCCTCCTCAGAGATCAGGCCAGCCAAACTAACTCAGGTCGGTTTGTTTCAGTTGCTTTAAATGAACATTGATGAAGCGGTGCTAATGTCACGTGACTCAACCAGGCGTCCTCCATTAAAAGCTCCTCTCCCATTTGCATAAGCAGGTTTAAAAAGGGCTCAGGAGTTCGGCAACAAATGTGAGCGCTTCATCCAAACCTACGCTTGTTGTTGTCTTACGTTAAAGGTTAATAGCTGACATTAGAAAAGCTTTTTAAATGATTCATAACTTTAAGCAGAAGGGACGTGCAGAAGGTTCAGCTAATGCATGTATGTATAGTCACTTCCTGCCAAATCACAGCGTTCCCTCAGATGGGACCGCTCTGGGTCAACATCAGAGATGGCAAACTGCTGAAAGCACTCCTGAAAACCAAAGGATTCACCTGAGAAAATAGAGAAAAGCCTGAGAATGAAGTTATTACCACAGCGGAAGACAATCTTGACATTTACACACTTTTACTGCCAAAAATATTTAATGCGAACATTTGCTTTAAATTCAAGTCAAACTAATGTTGAATGAATGTGAGAAGTTGTCGTTATTTGAGCCTTTTTAAAGTCACTGGTTGATGATGACGATGATGATGATGATGATGATGAAGATGAAGACGATGATGATAATGATTATGATGACAATGATGATGATGAAGATGATGATGACAATTATGATGATGATCACGATGATGACAGCGATGATGATGATGATATTGATGACAGTGATCATGATGACAATGAAGATGATGATGATCACGCTGATGAAGATGATGACGATGACGACAATGCAGATGATGACGATGATGATGATGACAACGATGCCGACGATGATGAAGACGATGACAACGATGCCGACGATGATGAAGACGATGCCGACGATGATGAAGACGATGACAACGATGCCGACGATGATGAAGACGATGACAACGATGCCGACGATGATGAAGACGATGACAACGATGCCGACGATGATGAAGACGATGACAACGATGCCGATGATGATGAAGACGATGCCGATGATGATGAAGACGATGCCGATGATGATGAAGACGATGACAACGATGCCGACGATGATGAAGACGATGACAACGATGCCGATGATGATGAAGACGATGACAACGATGCCGATGATGATGAAGACGATGACAACGATGCCGATGATGATGAAGACGATGACAACGATGCCGATGATGATGAAGACGATGACAACGATGCCGATGATGATGAAGACGATGACAACGATGCCTTCACTGCCCTGTTGTGCTGCTCCTCGCTGGATTAGCCCAAAGAGGACTGGTGTGTTTGTGTCGGGGTAGAAAAACCTCATTTGTCTGAAATGTCAGCCTGTTAATGAGCCGCTTGGTGCTTTGACCTTCTTGTTTGCTTTGCATTCAGTGGCGTGTTTTAATGAAGCTGAGTGGAGCTGGGGGAAATCCAGGCCTGGAAAAGGTTAAAGACTCGATCCTGTGGAGCGGGGAGCTGCGATTAGACTCTTAATGAAGGCAGCACTTCCTGTGGCTCAGGGCTTGATTACAGCCCACTGACACACCATCAGGTGTCTTGGTCTTCTCAGATGGAGGAAGGACGGCTGCATGTTCTCCGTCTCGTTTGGGAGCTTCTACCTGGGTGTGTCTGGTCCGACAAGGTTTCTGGAGCAAGGCTGTTTTTCTAAACCATCAGGATTTCTGAACCAGAACCTTCTGGGATATAAGCCGTGTTTGTTCAGCAGCTCGTTGGCCAGAGCTCTGTAGACTTCAATAAAAACCTGAAGGTCAGACTTTATTCCCAACTCTGCCTCCTTTTCCATCTTACGTCTTCATCATTTCCACCAGACATGGTGGCCCAGCTTCTCAGGTGCTGCCAGCCCTGCTGGCTTAAAATCCAACCTCCTCATGTTCTGCTCACCAGGTTCTGCTCAAAGATGGGCTGGATGGATTTAACACCATTAAACACTGCGTTGGGTTCTCAACCCAGAAACTGGCTTAATGTGACAAGGTCTCATATTAGGACCTTTACCTTCATTACTGTGACGGTGCAGCGCGGTTCATCCCGCTGACACGCACGCACTCACACACACAGAGCAATGCACGTGCGCACACACTCATTCAGCTACGTGTCCATCTCCGTGTATAATTGCAGCCGGATCGCTTTACCTACTCACCTTTTTCCCTTGTAAGATGTGCCGTGACCAAGGGTGCACACTTGGCAACGCTCATGAATCGGAACTCATACATTTACACTTAAACACATACACACGTTTGCACTCACCCATGTAGCGTTGTTTTGTCCGACTGTGGCGTTTGAGGGAAAGTGGGCGTAGTCCTTCCGTTTTTTTTTTTTTTCTTTCCCGCTTTTCCCCCATAAAGGAAATCAATGATTTACCGCCAGCAAGCTTAATTGTATTTTTTTTTAACTAAAGAAAGTAGCTTTGGAATGGAAGCAGGAAATAAATATGTTTTCTTGGGATAAGTGTTTTTTTTGTGTTATGTTATAAAATAAATGCTCAATTGTTTGCTGATCTAATTGTAGGGCGGGGCTTAGGATTTATAAGAAGAGCTGCTGGCCCTATTGAGTCAGTCTGGCCTGGTTACAGAGAAGGTAACGTTGCTGTGCAGCCCAAAAAAAGGTATTTTTCTGAAAGGATGTAAATTTCATGTTTGTACTCAGATAAAAAATGTTTTGACATTTTTCCCTGCTACTCTGTACTTATTTTTGGGAGGTGTGAAAATAAAAATCATAACCTGAAGACATCGACATGCCCTCCATGATTTTTTTCATAATTTTGGAGTCAAGTCTATGTTGCCAAGGTCCACCACAGGGGCTGCTAGCAAGAACCCGCGACAATTACCACCAAGGTAATGGATCAAATTTCTGCAGCAGGCCCGGTTCCCCATCCTTCACTGTCCAACACCAAGCACACACACATCCTACAGTGGCCAGCTAACCTCAGCTGCAGGAGGTTGGATGGATGTCAGAGAACCCAGAAGGAACCCATGGATGTCCAGACAGACTCTCCCTGAGAAGCCAAGAAAGTGTGAATAGACATCAGCATGTGAGAGACGGTGTAAATTATTTCCAATCGGACCCAGAAGCTGCAGGACCAGCAGCGTGTTAGCAAACATGCAACAGTCCATGAACTGGGCTGCTGGTTCGCTGACTCCCAGCAGGAGGCGATAACCCTCACAGCTTTAGGAAAGAAGCTCTTTTGACTCTGATCATTTTCCCTGGTGGAAGTGGGTCAAACACAACATTTCACAGGACCTTATGTCTGGGCCTTCTCTGGACTCATGTAGCATAAGCTGTGTCCAGATCTTGTAGACGACATCCCACAATCCTCTGTGCTGACCTCCCCGTGCTAAGTCCTTCCTCTCCTGCAATGTGCAGCTCCCATACCACACTGTTACGCTGACACATAAGATGCTTTCTATTGTAGCCCTGTAGAGGTTTTTTGAGTCCGTTTGAGTTTCCTGAGGAAGAGGAGCCGTTGTTGGGCCTTCTTCACCAGATGGGAGGTAAAGGTTTGCTGTGTTTTCCTGCAAAGGCCTGAAAAATGAGGCGGTCTGAAGGAAGCAGAGACTCACCAGTCCTCAGTGAGTCTGTTAAATGATTCAGATCCTCGGTGTGCAGCAGGAAACAGCAGCGTGCACGCTCCACCGTGTAATAGTAATGTAATGTAATAGTAATGTCATCTTTATTGTCATTGAAACATACATTACAACGAAATTTGTTCTCTGCTTTTAACCCATCACCCTAGGGGAGCAGTGGGCTGCCATGCGCGGCGCCCGGGGAGCAATCTGGGGTTAAGGGTCTTGCTCAGGGACCCAGAGTGCAGGCGCTGGGGATCGAACCGGGTACTTGCATCCTTCTCTGAGTGCAAGCGCGCTGCTCTAACCACTAGGCTAACACTCCCCCCCCGTGTCTAAGCCTTTCTTCTGAAGCACAAAGGAACATCGTCTTTGTGGTGTGCACACAGCTGTGTGCGTGTGTGTGTGTGTGTGTGGGGGGGGGGGGGGGGGGCAGGTTGTGAGCCTGTTTGTTCCTGGGCTAAAAATAAGGTCTTTGTCTCTGGGAAGAGCAGCAGAGAGCTGCAGCAGGTTGTCAAAGTTCAGATGGCTCCGTTAACGAGGAGTGACATCAGCCGGCTGCAGACGTGGAGGTGAACCAAACTGGGCTTTTCTGAATGATTAGAAAGTTTCTACAGATTAAAATCGCTCTTCTCTAGTTTTCGTTGCTCAAACCTCATCAGTGAAGCATTTATTTTGCCGTAACGTTTTCAATCAGCTCTGTTGGTCCCTGGAGACATTTGCTGATTTGCTGTAATTGCAGAAACTGTTTGGTGGTTTCAACAAATCTGCAGCGTCTGGGAAGTGAAGAAAATTTCCCTCTGCGTTGTGCTGAAGGCGAAGAGTCATGATAGGCCTGCTTCTGGAACAAAACGCTGCAGCTTCAGGGCTGACTGCCTCATTTCTTTGCTCATTCCGTTGTCCTCTGTCTGAGTCGAGGAGAAAGGCCCAGAAAGAGGAATCCAGTTTCAGCACCAAGCTCAGAATCTCCAGGGGTGATCCATGTTCGTCCACAGCCACCTTTGAAGAGGTGGAAATTATTTACTGGGCTTTGTAAAACGAGACCACTGATCGCCGTGTGGTCAAGTCTGAAGAAACTAAGCTGAGAACCGAGGTTAAAAAGTCTGCAGCAGGTGTGAGACGCTGCTGAATACACAGCAGTGCTGCTGAATCAGGGACACAAAGCAGGAGCAGCTGTTCACATTCAAGCCGTGACTCCTGAGACGTTGGGACTGAAACCGCCTCGCTTCTGGACCCGTCTGTACCTCAGCACCTCGTCTCTGCCTACAGGGAGGAGGTGGACGTTGTCCTCGTGAAGGTCCAGAGGGAGCTCTGCCTGTCGCTCTTTCCTGTCTTCAGAGACGTGAGGTTCAGGTCAGATCGATGGGTGTTGCAACATCAGATGAGAGGAAAATATTCTGTGCGACTCGTCTGTCTGCATCGTGGCTGAGGGACGTTCACACATCTGAGCTTCCAGCAGCGTGACTTTAATCGGCAGGTGGGATGAATTCATCTGATTGGATGAAGAATGACAGAGTGTTTGATTGGCCACAGGTGCAGAGAGCCTTTCAGGAACCAATGAGAGGCCAGCATGATGACAACGCACCTGTCCAAACAAAGAATATCCCTAATCAACTCAGTGTGGAACAGGAAGGCAGACACATGTCATGAGTGAACAGATGAGAAGATTTTTATTTATTTTGGCATTTTCTGTCTACACTTAACAGGCGACACGCTAGCGCCCCCTGTGGACCAGCTGATGATGATCAGTCAATGCATGGCGCTATACCTGGCTGACACCTTAAACACACACACACACACACACACACACACACACACACACACACACACACACACCTCACACACACCACACACATACACACACACACACACACACACACACACACACACCATTTCTGGCAGGTCTCCGTTCATTGACATTGACGTACGTCCCCGTTTAACGCCTGCAACGGCTGCGCTTCTTCAGCCTTTTTATTTGCAGAAACTGCTCCAGGATCTGAGCGACTTCTCTTTAAAAAATCTCATTTAAATTCTGTCGGTTTAGTCATTAAATAGCAAATATTAATGGAAGGCTGGGAGCAACGTGGCTGCTGCAACCTTCGACTTTCTATGCAAAGTAACGTCTCGTAATGAGCAGAGCGAGCTCACAGGTCGTGTGACGGTGAAACCTGGAATCCACACGGATGAGCCAGAAAGCTGGAGTCAGGGTCAAGAGACGGTCGTTCCCCATGATGCACCTTCTGCAGCAGATTCTCTTCTGAGATGTTTTGCACAATGCTCAGCGATGGCAGAGACAGCACCTGACACGGAGGTGCAGTTGATGAAGGTATGTTTCTGGAAGAGAGAGCAGAGAGAGTGGCCAGTAAGAGTCAGCGCTGTGCCGGAAAGCCTGAGATGACTAACGGCCGACAGCGGAGCCGGGAGGAGAGAACATGAAGTGTTGGACAGGATGGAGGGATGAGAGGGAGGAGGACAGGAAGGCAGCTGGAAGTGGAGAGCAGAAGCAGGCCAGCTCGCTGTAAACACTCCATCCTGGCGCCGTCTATCTCCTAATGGCTCACAAGGGTTTTCCTCTTCGTGTCACTTTCCGCGGTGGTGCTGTTGTCATCACGGTGAAGTGCAAACGGCAGGATGGAGGAGTGCAGAGGAGGTGGGCTCCTGATAAACACGGGGGAGGCGGCCTGAAGAGGATGGCAGCAAACCAGACTTTCAGCTCCTCGTATGACTACAGCAGTCTGCTGCTCCGCAGGACCTCAGGCCTCCAGCAGCGAGAAGATCCAAACAAACACATGAGCAGGTCTCCGTCTCCGTCTGCTTTACCACAGCAGATGAGCTGGACCCTCCGTGACCTCTGACCTACTTTTACTCCTTCAGGGCTTTAAAGGCGGTTCTGAACTTTTACTCAATGTTCTCAACTCACAAACCTCAGCGTATTTAATCAGAATGTTAGGTGACAAACCAACACAGACTGGAGCACATTTCTAACGTGAAAGGAAATGATTCATGGTTTTTCACATGGTGTTGTGAGCTCAGAACTCTGTAGAACCTCCTCAGCTGCAGGTCCTGCTGCAGGTCCGGTTGAAGGTCCGGCTGCAGGTCCGGCTGCAGGTCCGGCTGCAGGTCCGGCTGCAGGTCCTGCTGCAGGTCCGGCTGCAGGTCTTCTGGTCTCCAGCAGCTCTGAACGTCTGCAGATGAAACTTTTCTCCGCTCTTCTCTCTAAAACATCTCTACCTCAGTCAGACTGGATGGAGAACATCTGACAACATCAGTTTTATAGTCTTGTCACAGATTCTCAGCTGGACTCAGGTCTGGACTTTGACTAGGCCGTTCTAACCAATGAATCTGGTCTGAACCATCCCATAATATCTCAGGCTGCAGGTTCAGGCTGGTTCTCCTGCTGGAAGGAGAACCTCAGTCTCAGGTTCTCCTGCAGCCTCTAACAGGTTCTACTCCAGGATGGTCCTGGTTCAGCTCCATCCATCTTCCTATCCGCCCTGAGCAGCTTCCCCCAGCATGATGATGCCACCTCCATGCTTCACGGCAGGGATGTTGTGCTGTGGGTGAGAGTCAGCCTTCCTCCACACATGACGTTGGGATGTAGGTCAGAGGGATCAACTTTGGTCTTCTCTCCTACATGGCGTCTAGCTAACCCTAACTTGTGGCTTTCTTCTCATCATGGTGCCACAGACGTGTGGAGGGAACGCCTAACCGTTGTCTTGTCATCAGATGGTCCCACCTGAGCTGTGGATCTCTGCAGCTCCCCCAGATATCCTGCTTCTCTGATTAATGGTAATCTGTGGGACACAGCTCAGAGCATGTGAGCAGCGGGCCGTGCGTAGCCCCACAGGACGACGCAGAGCTGCTTCCCACAGAGAACAATGGAAGGTGCTGCAGGTTCTGTCTCTGTGGGGCTCAAGCTGCGTCCTGTTCAGCACAATTTACACCAATATTCATCACCAGCTTTCAGGCTTTTAGGGACTCCAGTTAGGCAGCCATGACGTCTCCACCCTGTTTTTGCCTTTGCTGTCAGAATAACTTCTTCAATGTTTCCTTTTTGTTTCATTACGAACTCTGGAGGTAATGTGCTGTGCAGTTCCTCTCTCTGTTTCTATTAAATCTAAATAAATGTTTCTCTTGTTGCTTTTTAGACGAGGCTCGTCTTTTAATCTAAACTCCCGGCGCCTCAGCAGACAGAGCACTGCAGCCTCCAAACGGGCTCGTTAGCTGCAGCGGTGCAGAAGAGTCAGCAGTTGCTGCCCGGTGCTGCATGTCCGTCCACTCGGACCAGACTCATCCAGTTCTGAAAACCGTCTTTCTGCCTTCCCTGTAATTTGCAGCTAATCCCCAAAGCATCTCAAAAGTGTTTAAAATATAGATAGAATGATTTATTTTCCATTTTGTTTGGCTTCTTTGTTCTTCAGCATTTGTTGTAATGCTGAGAATCCTCTTAGCAGTTTAAACATGTGAGTCTATAAAAATGTGCAGTTATCCGGGTCATGGCATCAGCAAACTGATGACTTTCGCTCAGTTGTTCTGAAAACATTTCACCACCTATCCAGGAGTCTTTGTCAGTCCAGAACTGATAAACTCAGCGAAGGTCCGGTTGCTTCTGATTTATGCTTCTTTGCTGTCTAAACACGTAGGAATTTAAGGCCAGTTTATCTGAAGTTTATCTGTCGCACATTTCAATAACAAGATGATTCAAAGCGCTGAACATTGAGCAGAACATGAGAATTCAATTCAATTCAATTCAATTTTATTTATATAGCGCCAATTCATGAAACATGTCATCTCAAGGCACTTTACAAAGTTAAGTTCAATCATATTATACAGATTGGGTCAGATTATACAGATTGGTCAAAAATGTTCCTATATAAGGAAACCAGTTGATTGCATCAAAGTCCCGACAAGCAGCATTCACTCCTGGAGAAGCGTAGAGTTACAGGGAGAGTCGTCTGCATTGTCCATGGCTTTGCAGCAATCCCTCATACTGAGCAAGCATGAAGCGACAGTGGGAAGAAAAAACACCCGTTAGCGGGAAGGAAAAACCTCCAGCAGAACCAGAACCAGGCTCAGTATGAACGGTCATCTGCCTCGACCGACTGGGGTTACAGAAGACAGAGCAGAGACACAACAAGAGAGACAAAAAGCACAGAAGCACACATTGATCTAGTAATCTGTTCTACATTAGATGGTAATAGTCGGTGATCTGTCCTTCCTGGATGATGTCACAGTCAACAGAACGTCAGACCAGGTGTACCTACTATGAAGAAAAAAGAGAGAGAACAAAAAGTTAAAAGCTGAAATGACAACACGTAATTTAAATGTAATGCAATGCAAATCTGGAGAACAGTAGAAATCAGTAGAGTGAGAAAATTAGACCCTGATGTCCTCCAGTAGCCTAAGCCTATAGCAGCATAACTATAGAGGTAGCTCAGAGTAACATGAGCCACTCTAGTTATAAGCTTTGTCACAAAGGAAGGTTTTAAGATTAGTCTTAAAAGTAGACGGGGTGTCTGCCTCACGGACCAAAACTGGGAGTTGGTTCCACAGGAGAGGAGCCTGATAGCTAAAGGATCTGCCTCCCATTCTACTTTTAGAGACTCTAGGAACCACCAGCAGACCTGCAGTCTGAGAGCGAAGTGCTCTGTTAGGAACATACGGAGTAATCAGAGCTCTGATATATGATGGAGCTTGATTATTAAGGGCTTTATACGTTAGAAGAAGAATTTTAAATTTTATTCTTGATTTAACAGGAACAGAAAAGAAAACATTATAGAGGAAAGCACTTTGCAGAGGAACAGTAGCAGCAGGTTAAGATATAAGACGAGTTGGACTAAAAACTAAAACATTAACATTTAAAGGCAATTCTAAACAAACAGGTTTTAACTTTGATTTAAAGGAACTCAGAGTTTCTGCTGATTTCCAGTTTTCTGAGAGTTTGTTCCAGATCAGTGGAGCATAGGAACTAAATGCTGGTTCTCCATGTCTGGTTCTGGTTCTGGTTCTGCAGAGCAGGCTGGAGCCAGAAGACCTGAGTGGTCTGGAGGGTTGATGCCCTGATAACAAGTCTGTGATGTATTTAGGTGCTAATTCAGGGATTTATAGACTAACAGAAGGATTTTAAAGTCTATTCTCTGAGATCCAGGGAGCCAGTGGAAGGACTTCAGAACCGGGTCCATGTTCTCTACGTTCTCAGTCTTAGTCAGGACTTCAGAACCGGGTCCATGTTCTCTACGTTCTTAGTCTTAGTGGAAGGACTTCAGAACCGGGTCCATGTTCTCTACGTTCTTAGTCTTAGTGGAAGGACTTCAGAACCGGGTCCATGTTCTCTACGTTCTTAGTCTTAGTGAGGACTTCAGAACCGGGTCCATGTTCTCTACGTTCTTAATCTTAGTGAGGACTTCAGAACCGGGTCCATGTTCTCTACGTTCTTAGTCTTAGTGGAAGGACTTCAGAACCGGGTCCATGTTCTCTACGTTCTTAGTCTTAGTGAGGACTTCAGAACCGGGTCCATGTTCTCTACGTTCTTAGTCTTAGTGGAAGGACTTCAGAACCGGGTCCATGTTCTCTACGTTCTTAGTCTTAGTGTGGACTTCAGAACCGGGTCCATGTTCTCTACTTTCTTAGTCTTAGTGAGGACTTCAGAACCGGGTCCATGTTCTCTACGTTCTTAGTCTTAGTGGAAGGACTTCAGAACCGGGTCCATGTTCTCTACGTTCTTAGTCTTAGTGAGGACTTCAGAACCGGGTCCATGTTCTCTACGTTCTTAGTCTTAGTGGAAGGACTTCAGAACCAGGTCCATGTTCTCTACGTTCTTAGTCTTAGTGGAAGGACTTCAGAACCAGGTCCATGTTCTCTACGTTCTTAGTCTTAGTGTGGACTTCAGAACCGGGTCCATGTTCTCTACGTTCTTAGTCTTAGTGTGGACTTCAGAACCGGGTCCATGTTCTCTACGTTCTTAGTCTTAGTGGAAGGACTTCAGAACCGGGTCCATGTTCTCTACTTTCTTAGTCTTAGTGAGGACTTCAGAACCGGGTCCATGTTCTCTACGTTCTTAGTCTTAGTGAGGACGCGGGCAGCAGCGTTCTGGATCAGCTGCAGGTGTCTGATCCACTTTTTAGGCAGACCTGTGAAAACACCGTTGCAGTGATCAGTTCTACTAAAGATAAACATGGATTAGTTTCTCCAGATCCTGCTGAGACATCAGGCCTTTAATCCTGGAAATGTTCTCCAGGTTCTAGAAGGTCCACTTTGTCTTTAGATGGAGGTTCAGGTCTGAGTCCATCACTACTCCCAGGTTTCAGGCCTGATCAGTGGTTCCTAGCTGAAGCAGCTGAAGCTGTGAGCTACCTTTTGATCTCTCCTCTATTGGTCCAAATATTATTACTTCTGTTTTTATTCAATTAAAGAACATTTTGTCTCATCCTGCATTGATTTCTTCTATTTCCTCAGAGCTTGAACTGGTTCATAGTCACCTGGTGACATGGTGATGTAGAGCTGTGTGTCGTCTGCATAGTGATGGTAGCTGATGATGTTTTTATGATCTGAGCAAGAGGAGCATGTAGATATTGAAGAGGAGGAACCCAGGATGGACCCTTGGGGAACCCGACATGTGTATTGAGTCTTCTCAACATTCTCCAGACATCAGCTGTCTCAGGTCTGAGGTCCTGTTCATCTGGATGAGATGTGGATTTCCTTCACAGGAGTGTTGAGAGCTTCAAACCAACCAAAGTAATTATGGTAGAAGAGGTTGTGAGCTCATTAGGCTGTCGAGTCAGAACCTGTTTCTTAGTTAATCTGGACGTGGGATTATAAAGCTGCCATAGACCCAACCTCCTCAGCACGTTGGATCCTCCTGTTACTGAAAGTGCTTCATAAATAAACTTGCCTGTAACGTCTTTTATTGGACTTGATGGTATTGTAGTGTTTTGGCCCTCCACAATCCTCCGGCCTCCACCAGTTCCGGTAGCTCACTGCCCACCAGAACGTTCTGGTTCCCCAGCACCTGACTCAGACCTGCAAACAGTTTATTTAAGCATATTCTGTGGAGCGTCTTGGTTCAGCAGACCGGAGGCAGATCTATGGCAGATATAATGATGTGTGTTCATCAGCTTTGACCGAGACACTAGCGTCTGGGTGTTAGATTTATGCTCCAACCTGAAACCAACCGGTTCTCCAGCCCTGCTAGCAGACAGCTTTTTATTATGGAGATGGAGAATATTCTGCTTTAGTGTTTTAGCAGCAGTGCGTCGCCTTCCTCTGGGCAGCCGACACAGTCATACATCTGCATTTAATAAAGGAATTTCTCACCGGGGGAGCCCTCACTCTGCAACGGTCCAACCCTCGCTTAACAGGTCTACCATCCACACCGTAACTCAAACAGCTGACAATACATTATTAAAACAGTGTGTGATAAAGCAGCATTTAATAGAGATAATTAACATGTCAGGTTTCTGAGTGTGCGCTGAAGCAGAGATTTCAAACATTATACAAGAAAACCGAGCTCCAAACATTGTCAGCAGTGATTTGGCTACTTTTTACAGTGTACGTTTGCATAATTATACAATGAATTTACATTTCAAAGCTCATTTGCAAGAACAGAATCTCCTGAAACAACTCCGTGCAGGAAAACCTCTGAAGTTGGAGCAACGGCCTTTAAATGTACGCTGAAAACAGGAGAAACCGGTTTTCCCTGCAGAAATGTCCCTGCTCAGGAATGATATCACACAGGAACCTGCTAACTCAGCTAACATCCGTCTCCTGATTGGAAAACCGGTGACATTTTAAATAAATGGTCCTTTAAACATTGTTTAATGCTGCAGAAAGACAATGTGCATTCAGAACCGTTTTACTCTGACTTCAGCAGATTCTTAATTGGCAGGATTTAGTATTCAGCTTGGGCTTCATTGAGAAAAATGCTGTCTCCTACCATATTCACAGGAGATATGTGTAGTGAGACTAGCAGTTTCCTTCGTGGCCTACGGTCCTGATGAACGTTGTCTGGCTGGTGTTGGGATGTTTCTCTGACTGCAGCAAAGCTGTGATTTTAGTAGCAGAAGCTGACGCCGCGGGCCAGAATGAGGACTTAACTGTTACCACGTGGACCATGCTCTCCATCCCGGAGGCAACGCCATGGTTCGGTCAGCATGGACCTGGGATTTGCTTCCTGTGCATGTCTGGCTTTTACTCCAGAATAATGTGATGGCTTATGCCATTTTTAACTGGAAAAGAACTGAAAAGAAAGAATAACATGATTTTTCTCCAAGAAATGTCTGCAGTTTGTATCCTTGTTGCTCCTAAGAGATGAATTATCCAGACAGAGAAAACAGCAGATTCTCCTCTCTGTGTCACTGATGGTTTTTTCTTCTCTTTGTGATCTGACTCACTGTTAAAGTCACGACTACTCTGCATTTGACACCAAGACAGTCTAGCGCACCCTAGTGGCCAGACAAGACATTTAATTCCTAAAGCCTGCATGGTTGAGCCGGTGGCAGAGTGAGCTGGGGCGAGCGGTGGTCCGCCCAGCAAGGGTCAGCAGAGCTGCTGCAAGAGGGACAGGTGGTCCTGTTCAGGACAGAAAACTTCCCCTGCTGATGGTTTTATGCTAATAAATAGGGAATATTCATGCTGAATGGATGACAGTTATCAAAGTTCAGATGGTGTTTGGTCACGGCAGCTGGATGTGCTGGTGGAGGCCCAGGCCTTTCACGCTGTGTTCCCCTTCACAGCTCTTCTGTTGCTGCTCCTTAGATGTTTAAGATCATCATCTCTCATTTTAACCCTGGAAGTTTTCAGATGGTTATTTCTTCTGTTAAGGGAAGAAAAAAAGCAGAGTCAGCTTCCCGTCTCGGCTGTCTCTCTGATGGACTCGCTGTCGCTGCCGTGCTTATTGCACCGGTCCAACCGCATCCTCCTCTGGTGTTAAAATGTTCATATTTATGTAGCCGGCGTGGGGCGCGCGCATTCCCAGTCAGCCTACTGATGGCATGTTTATTCTGTACACAGTAAAATAAAACTGTTGAGCAGCAAATAAAACGTCCAGCCGACATCAGTCCACCTGCCCATGACAGCAAAAAACTAGCATTGCGCGGGAAAAACAGTCAGAAATAGAAATGCTGCCACAGTAAAACCTTTTCACTCGATAAAAATCATTCCATTCTCCGCTAAACAATCACAAACATGTTAGCTTAAAAACTGCTAAACATTTTTCTTTATACACCAACTTCTAAACAACAAACTAAGAAGAGCTCCGTGAAAACTCACCTTCCTCCGTAACAGCCACCAACACAGACATGAATACGTAGACGCCGCATCCTCGGGTGAGAGGCGTGCCGACAGAGCGGCCATCTTAGGTCAGACCAAGCTGCAGTCAGACAGAATACACGTCAGTTCAGGAAAATGTACTTTATGTTTACAGACACTCTGAATCCGGTGAATTCTCAACCGATTTCCAGATAAATCAACTGACTGAAAACGGCACCCGTTTAGGGGCTACATGGGACCAATTGATTGAATTAAATGATTGTCTAACTCAGGGGTCACCAGCCTTTTTGAAACTGAGAGCTACTTTATTGGTGTTGTGTCATACAAAGGGCCACCAGTATTGACCTTTGAACTACTAAGTTCACCTTAACTTTATGTTAAATAGATACAATTTTCATGTTTTATTATAGATATTGGTGTTTCTAAATCTATATAAATGCAAGTGTGAATAAATAGGAAGAGTAACTGAATAAAATTAAGTTTCAGAACTCAACTTCCAGAGCTCCGTCCCAGGAAGCCCGACTTTTACTCCGCTTATGGGTGCGCAAATAAAAGGACACTAGGAACCAGATCCTGGGGAATTACCTTCCATAAGTAAGATTTTATGATAGATAATCCTCATGCTTTACAGTTACAGTTTTTCCGGCATAAACACAATATGTGCTAATGGGTAGCAGGGATGGAAGTAGAGAAAAGTACATTAAACACCAAAAAAAAAACAAAATGGTCCTAAATTACTGGACAGACATGATTTGTGGGGGGGGGGGGGGGTAAAATATTATACAGTATTTTTGCTTTTGCTATGATTTTGTAATGTATTTGATTCTAAGATGCGTTATTAGGTTTTTTGTTGATTTTTTTTCCCAGATCGCGGTTTGTATTATATATTTTTAAATGCTGTTATGAGCATCTTTGCTCTCACTTGTCTGTATATAGTTTTGCTCCTATGTAGATCAGTGCTGTTTGACTTCAGTTTAAATAGTTTTGGTTCTGAATAAATATGTGTAATCTGTCTGAAAGGTCACGATCATTGTGAACATATGATTAAAATGAGATCTGAGCTGCCTCCTATTCATTCTGACAGCAGCTGTCTGATCTGTGGTCTGACCCAAGATGGCCGCCTTAAATCTCGTCAGCGCCTATAGGCAAGAGCGGTCGAGTACGGACTCGCGTTCTCGTGAAGTCCGGTCTTGGCGAGAACACAGGAAGATCGGACTTGACAAGAACGCGAGCACGCAGCACGTATGGTGTATTGGAACAGAAGCGTACTTGTGACGTCATGAGACGCACAGTTCTTTAGCATTTCTTTAACATTCAAAACTATTTATATACTACACCACAATAATTCTTATTGAAAAACATTTTTAAAACAACATTTTTAATTTCTAAAAAGCCTAAAAATTATCTTGCCGCGGTGCATTCTGGGAAAGCGGTCAGTCTGAAGAACGCACAAGTCTGCTCTGATGCATGCTCAATAAAGAGGGCGGGGCGAGAACAACATCCGGGGATGTGGTGCGTTCTCGCTCTGGCGTTCTCGGTATTGGAACAGTGCTCGGGCTGAGGCTGATGACGTGTCACGAGCACACGAGAACGCTCAAGAACGCATATTGAGAAACGGCCTCTGTCTATGCCACCAACGGTCTGGTGAAGGAGGAAGTGACGTTACCGGTTATACCCGCAAAAATAAAACTAAACGTTCTCAAAATCTATTTTTCTTCAAAATAATAATTCCAAAATAAAACTGAAAGACAATAAATTAAGAAAATATGAAATGAAGGATTTTTGGTAGAATTAATTTTCTTTCTTCCATGCTACATTTACAAGGAAATTACCTCTATTCTCCTCTTATGAATATCTGTAGCAGAGTATGTCCAACCAGGCCCGCCTGACTGATGATGTCTCTCCGTTCTGCACGTTATCAGTCTGGGTCTGCTCCCATCGAAGGGTAGCGTAAACCAGCCATGTTCTGACCCATTCAGGACCATTAACGGGTTCCTGTGAAGGAGGCTGACCCATAATCTAAGTTCTGCACGCTCTCTGATATCATTCTGGCTTAAAACCTGTTCTGTTCTGAAAGACACAAGTACTTGAGTAAGAGTAGCAATACTCTTACTCAAGTAAAACCAAGAAATGACTCAAGTTAGAGTAAAGTAACGTTCTTTAAGAAAGTGCTCAGTAACTGATCAGAACATCTAATTTAATATAAAATCCGTTGTTATGATTAGATATAAAGAACAAATTTTATAGACTAAAATAAAACATTTAATGGAGACAATAACAATTAGTAAATAAATTCAGACAGGAGAAACACTTCAACACAACAGCAATGGAAGCAATACTTGCAGCAGTTAATGTGTACTCAATGTTAAAATAGTGCAAATGCTTCCAGTAACAATATCGACGGGTTAATGTGTGGTTACTTGGCCTCCAAACGGCTCAATCATCTCAGCAGATAGAAAATAACATTAAACCAACAGAGATGCTCTACAAACAGGAGGTCTCACTTTGACATAAACTGGTGCATTTCTGGTGTAAACAGTCAGTTGTTCTTCATTAACTGAACCGGACGATTTCTGTAACCCACAATTCTTCACTTGAACCATCTGGAAAGGATTTTCTAACCATCTTCCTGTTGGGATTATGTGAACGCATTCTTTAAAAGGATTATCGACGAGGTGATGCTTGACTTAAGCAAAGCTTCAGGCAGATGTGCTGTTTAGTGGCTGCAGAAAGGAAATCAAAGTTCCTTCCTTTGGACATCGATTAGACAGAAGAGAAGGTCCAACCAGAGAGCAACGGGCTGACAGGTCCGTCTGTTATCAGATCAATGTGACCTTCTCGTCTGGAAAAAAGCAAACATGTGAAAGAGTTTCACTTTCTCGCTTATAAAAATGGGACTTTTTCAATTAGAGTCTCTCTGGTGATTTGGTTTAACTGCGTTTCTGCTGCCGTTGCTGAGAACTTTAGTCTCTAACTGCAAATTGCATTTTAAAAATCATTAAGACTCCTCCAGCAAATTGGTTTAAATAAGTGCATTAAATGTCAGAGATGAGGGTGAAAGCTTTCTGTCTGGCTGGCTTTATGTCAGGATGGCTTCCCTGATCGGCCTCCTGCAGCCAAGATGTTTAAAGCTGCGTCTGAAAACAAGTAAAACACCAGAAAGTCATTATACCACGCACACACACACACACACACACACACACACCGGAGGGGGGGGAGGGGGGGGGGGGCGTGACGGCAAACACTCAGACATAATTAGCTGCTTGGGTTCAGGACATGATAGCAGAGACACGCTGATGAAAGGAGAGCTGGGAGAGAAAACCACTTTTCATTTTCATCACAGTCCGGGTTTATAGGAGCATTGAGGACTAGCTGTCATTTACAAGCTGGATGAGCAACGACAGACCGATACAATCAGGTCACGCTTCTGCTGAGCCTCACTAAAGTATTAAACCCCCTGGAGTTTACCTTAGCCCCAGACTTCAGGGTTTTTCATCAGGATTCTGTGTGACGGACCAGAGCATGAAGAGTAAACATCAGGATACGCTGATTTCCACAACCTCCAACAAACCTGAAACATGTAGGGTGCGTTTTATTAATCTCTGCCTAAACGGCCTGCAGGAGGCCGGTGCAGCTGCAGATCCACATGAAGGTGACCCTTCATCCTTCTGAACAGAGCAGCAGTTATATGTGGAGAACCGAGCTGCTCTGCGTCTGGCCTCTGATGTTGAGATTCTGTCTCAGGCGTCAGACGCTGCTGCTCATAGCATCCATTGCTAAATGCTGTGTGGTTGAGGAGCTCTCGCTGTATCTCCGTTTGCTAATTATCTGTCAAATGGTAGACGTGTAAGCAAAGCTGTGGTCTGTCGTCAGAATATTTAAACATCACAAAAGGTGTGCCACAGGGACCTATCCTGGCAGGGCTGCTGCTCGCCTTGAGCTCTAAGCGCAGACCAGGTCCAAAAAGTGCCGAAGCATGTGGGTTAATCACACATTTAAGACATTAACAGCGTTGAAATGTCCACTAATGCAGGTTTACCTTACCTAGTTGAAAGGTTTTCTCTTTGTTTTTAATGATTTGTGGTTTCAGAAGAATTCTGGGCATGCTCAGTAGGTCAGCATGGGGTCTGACCCTGACAGAAAGAGTAAATGGACATTATTCTGTTTCTAATATTTGATGTTATGAACTAGAATCAGGCAAACCCAGTATTCAAACCAAACAAGCGAGGTGAAGGCAAAAAACAGGATTTAATAATAAAACAGGGACAGGCAAGGCTCAATGGTCAAAATGGCAGTCCAAAATAGGCAGAGGTACAGACAGGGCAAAAGCAAGCTCGGATAACCATGGGACAGAATCAGGTCGGTAAACCGGTAAATCAGTCAGACAGGGCAGGAAAAACAGATCAGGGAACAGGCTGGCTCAGAATCAAAAAGGCTCTCAGGTTAGTATCAACAGGTCAATCAAGAAAAGAACGCTGGAACAAAACTCACCGTGGGCTCGTTAATGATCTGGCAGTTTGCAGATGTTTGTAGCAGGACTATATAGGGGAGTGAGCAGGTGAACGGGAGTGAAGACTAATTACAAGTGACAGGTGGAAACTGAACTGAACTGATTGGCTAGTGACTGGAGGTTGACAGGTGAGCAGATCTGATTGGCTGGTAACTGGTGTTTGGGGAGTGACAGATAAACAGATTGAGTGAGCTGGCAGATTGCTGGGAAGAGACAGAACTGAACTGGAAACATAAATAAAATCAAACTACAATAAAATCTAACCTATTCCATAAACCAAAACTAATACAGAACCTAAACCTAAGACTAAACACAACACACACAAGCTATAATAGAAACCAAACAAGAAAGAGCCCAAAACCAAAACTGATTTTAAAGACCGGAGAGTTAACTAATAAATCAAAATTAACAAACAGCTGAAACAAAAACCCAAATCCTGACAATTTGATACAGTTTAAGAAGTTTAACTTATAATAGAAACAAATGATTTTCTTCATTTATGTTATTTGTCAGGATCCCCAGGGAGCTAAAACAAGTAATCAACCCCCTGGGGATCTATTTTTTCCTGGTGTGGCCAGCGCGTGCTACCCAGCGTGGGCAGAACGCTTATTTTAGGTCCAACTCTGTTTTTAATTAATCAGGGTCTGTGAAAGCGTTACTGATGCTAGGATCCAGTTTTATGCTGATGACTCTGTGCTTTACTGCAACTACTCAGGTGTCAGCAGTCTGCTTTTAACTTTATTCATCTGCCTTGCTTCATCTGAGACTAGTCCTAAATGCTGATGGGTCAAAGGTCATGCTGTTTGCTAACAAAAACAAAGCTCCACCAACTCTCCCTTCCCTTAAAACCACGACAGGTCCACCAGTACAGTTTGTGGAGACTTACAGGCAGCTTGGCCCCGAAACTGACACCGAGCTTTCATTTAATCCACATATTGAACATTTTGTAAAGACATTAAAGATCAAACTAGGGGTTTGTTCTTCAGAAATAGATCTGGCTTTTCTTTCCGTGCAGGAAGCATCTTCAAAGCATCACATTACTGTGATGATGTTTCTATGAATGCATCTACCACCTGTCTGCAGATGTTGGATGCTGTCCATCATGGAGCATTAAGGTTCATAACAGGGTATAAATCTCTTCCTCATCTCTGGACTTTACATTCTCAGGTCATCTGGGCGTCATTATCAGTCCACAGACTCATGCTTTGGTAGGTTTTGGTCCATAAAGCCGTCCTTGGACTGTTCCCGCCATTTTTGACCTCCTACATGACAGTCCAGCCATAGACTCTCCTTCATCATCCATTAGGCAGATGATGGAGATAAAGCTAGTGAGCTCTTCTGCTGTTAATCCGAAACAGAACAAGGAAAACCCAAACGTGCAGAGAGACGCTTTTAGGAGCTTCTGTCACTGACTGGATGACGGGTTTAAACTGCAGGAGGAGGAAAGCTGAAGACAAGAAAATGTAGCAGAAAGAGAGACTAATGGCTGCCGTACTTTTCTATTTCACCAGACATTTGGATAAAAGGCAGGCAGCAGCAGATGTTTAGGTTTTCTCATCAATCATCTGAAAAGCAGCCGTCGAGGTGAAGAGCAGCTTCTGTTGGTGTCCTGATGGTCCCCTAGAGTCTCTCACTACCTTTAGACATGTTGCTGTTTCCTCTGACAGCAGCAACCACAAGTTTTGTCTTATTTCAATTTGATTCTGTTTACTGCTTCAATTCACAACTGAAATCATCTGAAGGCTCTTTCCAAGCTCAACCAGATCATCCAGGCAGTTTGGTCCAGTTTCTCTCTAAGGAACCCAGCAGGTTGCTTCCAGTCATTGACATGCAGCTTTCACTCCTGGATGAGCCTGGAGTCACAGTGGACAGTAGCTGGCATTGAATTATAGACTTTGCAGCAATCCCTCATACTCAGCATGGATGGAGTCACAGTGGACAATCACTGGCATAAATCAGTCCTTCAGAACAGGACCCAAGGCTTTCTTGGAGCTTCTGGGCACTTCCTGCACATTTGCAGTCCTGATACTCTTTTTAAATATTCTTTTACTTTTCTGTGTTTAAACTTTAAAAGTACTAAGGAGTTTGAGATCACCTGGGTTCATGCCAGCAGGTGCAATCGTTGATTTTAATGTATGTAAAGAGGGAGCTGGTGGAGCTTGTTTCATCAAAGCAGTTCTGGGATCAGCTGGAGGTCCTGAGGAGGAGAAGCTGATGACGCTGCTCAGATGAGACGCAGATCAACGCGCTCTGGGCCGTTTTAATGTGCCGCCTCCTCTCCTCTGTCCAGGTGGAACGCAGCAGACAGACTTCCTGCAGGTTAGCTGTCAGGCTGCGGTCTGACAATGAACTGAGTCGCCTCCAGCGCCATGAATTCCCCCAAATCACGGATATAATGAGGCGTTTGAGGCGCTGCGCTAACAGGCACAGTGTGCAGAGGATTCCTAAGGCCTGCAGCGGCAATTTGAATACGAAGCAGAGGAATAAAGGAGGAGTCACCTCGCTGCACACCTCCGCCATCATCTGTCTGTCACAGCTTCTCCACGCCGCTGACTGAGCTTCCTGACTTCCACCTCCAGCTATTTTCGTTTCTGCAGCTGCTGTTTCTGCTGAGAGGCGCCATTATTTACAGCAGCGCACACACGCTGTCGCGCTGAACACACACGGTCCGCAGGAAGAAGCAGATTATGCTAATCTGGACCACAGAGGTGGGAGCAGCTGATTTCAGACAACATGACATTGACTTCCTGCAAACCAAATCCTCCTAATAGGCTGCCTACTCGAGCATTCTGGGCATGCTCAGTAGGTCAGCACGGGGTCTGATCCTGACAGAAAGAGTAAATGGACATTATTCTGTATCTAGTATTTGATACATTTAAAAAAGTTTAATTTATAATAGAAACAGATGATTTTCTTCATTTCCGCTAGTTGTCAGGATCTCTGGGGAGCTAAAACAAGTGTAACTGGACATAATTCCCCTGACTTCTAAACCCAAACCTGACGGTAATTAACTGGCTACAAGCTTCAGGAACATTCTTCTAAATTTACAGGAAGCTTTGGATGTCTTAAAGGGATTTTAGTTCATAACTGAAGACAAAGGAAAAGATTCATGGCTTTTATGTTTTTCACAAATAAGATTTAAAAAGTGTGGCGTCCGTTTAGATTTAGTCCGTTTAGGACCAGAACTCTGTAGAACCTCCTCAGGCTGCAGGTCTCCACCAAATGGAAACTTCTCTCTAAAACATCTCCAGCTCAGTCAGGCTGGAGAACATCTGAGAACATCAGCTTTCTAGTCTTACCACAGATTCTCAGCTGGATTCAGGTCTGGGCTTTGACTAGGCCGTTCTAACCCATGAATCTGATCTAAACCATCCCATAATATCTCAGGCTGCAGGTTCAGGCTGGTTCTCCTGCTGGAAGGAGAACCTCCACCTCAGTCTCAGGTCTCCTGCAACTTCTACCAGGTTCTCCTCCAGGATGGTCCTGATTCAGCTCCATCCATCCTCCAACAGCTCTGGCCTACGTACCCCAGCATGATGCTGCCGCCACCGTGCTTCACTGTGGTGTCTTCAGGGTGATGGTTGTCCTCCAGCACCACCTCCTACTGTGCTATGGACAAACTGTTTTTGACTTCCATCTAACAAAAGCTTTTCTCTGCCTGCTCCTCCACGAATGTCAGATTTGTGGAGTCAACCACTAAGATTTACCCTGTAGACAGATTCTCCCTCCTGAGCTGTGGGTCTCTGCAGCTCCTCCAGAGCCACCATGGTCCTCCTGCTTCTCTGATCAATGCTCTCCTGGTCCAGCCTGTCAGTCCAGGTGGACGTCCATGTCCTGGTGGGTCTGCAGGCTTTGTAGATGTTGTTGTAGAACCTGACCCTGCTTTAGACTAGACCAGAACTTCCTCCCTGACCCGTCTGCTGGTTCCTTGGTCTCCATGATGCTGGTTGTTCTCTAATGTTCTCTGAAGAACCTTTGGGGCCAGAACGAGAGCAGCTGCATTTGGACTCAAAGACTTTAAAACTTCCTTAATGTTCATGACTTAACGCTGACTAAGGTCAGAATGCGCTGCATGTTCCCTGACTGAACTGAGCAACAATCTGACCAAACCTGGATACTATGATGCTGAAGATGTTGATGTTCCTGTTCTGAAACACATGGACCCTAAATAAAAGAGTCATGGAGGTGTTTATGACTGAAATCTGGAGCACACAGATAAGGACAGCAGTCAGCTGTCCATGACAGGATGCGACCTAAATGGATGACGGCCTGCGTTGCCACAGGTCCTGATCCTCACAGGACGAGAGGACGAAACGAACCGACCAGCTGGGATCATGACTGGCAGAAAACGCTCATCCTCTGGAGGAGGGACTGAAAGCATCACCACAGACTCCACCCTCCGCCCCTTTAGAACCTGTAATGTGAGACGTTATGAAACACGTATGCAGATGTACGCTCAGCGGCTTCTTCATGGTGAACGGAGGGGGCGTCGCACCACCAACCCGAGCCTTCAACCTCAATCCTGGACGGCCTCTCTGGTGAACGGATGCTCTCAGAAACAACTGGCAGAGTTTTAAACTTGACCCCCACCCTAAAGATCTGGAGCCAGCCCCTACTGGCTGTCTCTGGTACTACACATTAAAGCTCCTTTAAAGCAACTGTACCTGAATTAATTTTTGTCTGGTTAACCATAATGTTTTTACACAATGTATTACGAGTTAAGAGACGTAATCTGATGACAACTGACTGAACGATCGAGTCGAGGCTTTCCAGTCGGAACAAGCAGCGAACTGGGAGAACCGGCACGACTTTCTCTGCCAACGGCAGAACGAGGGGCGGAGCCGTTGCTCAGCAGCTCCTCCAGCGCCGTAAACGACAGCAGATGTAGAGAGAACACGGCAGGTAAGGAGAACATGATTTACCCGAGACGGAGCCATTTCTGTCACAGAAGATGGAGAAACGTCCCTCCATGTTTCCTGTGGAGGATGGAGAACCAGCCTGGGGCGCGTTTAGTGTCCAGGGTTCTCCAGGGAAAGACTTAAAGTCCAAACTAAACTGTTCTGCTCTCTCACGGTTTGCCTTTGTGCAGAATCAGGTGTGGCTCCTTTAAGAAGAATAACTTGTCCTACATTGATGAGACTGAATTAGATATTTCTCATAATTTCCAGGCGTTTAACATTATCTTTCTGTGAGATTGGGCAAAACATCATAAATGGCTCTGATGCACTTTGTCCTGTGTGTTTTAGAGTCTGAAGTATCAGCTGGACTGAGCAGGGAAAGTGGAGATAGATGGTGTTTTAGTGATGGAGGCGGTGGCCGGGAGACAGCTTTGGGGGCTCAGAGACCCTCAACCAAACGAGTTTTTGAGGAAGAGAAGCAGAGTATAAGAAAGCTGCAGACTTCTCTGTTCTTCCTCATGGGGGGGGGGGGGGGGTGAGAGGAGGGGGGGGCGTGAGGGTCAGAAGGCCAAGATGGGAAGAATACAGATCTAAGGAGATGGGAGATGGGAAGGATGAGACAGCTGAAGGTCAAAGAGGATGGAGGAGGGAAGAAAGACAGCAGAGGTGATAAGAACAAGACAGAGTGGAAACAAAGGAGCAGTGTGGAGGAAAGGGAGGAGAAGGAGGAAGCATGACGGATCAGTTCTAGATGATAATCAGAACACATCATGATCCTGCTGAGGACAGATGTCTCTGTGTTTCCTCTGGAGGCCAGTTTCTGGTCACAGAGCAAGATGGAGGCTGGAGGACTTCACTGCTTCCTGTGCCTGTACGGTTAAGCTAGCGCTGAGCCACAGAGTCTTAAATGAGCTTACAGTCAACAAGAGGACCTCAGAACTGCTAAGTGTCCATTAATCAAGCAGGTCAGGAGGAGGCTGTGGTGAGTCAGGGTGTTAAATGATGACCAGAAAGAGGAGTTCACAGTACAGCTGACCTTTGACCCCCTGCTTTTCAAATGTCATTGCCTCAGAAATTCAGCCTGTTGGGAAGTTATGATAAATGATGACTAAATGTCAGCAGGAACTCATGGGTGGAGGCTCTACAATGTGGTTAAACGTGTTTGTCTTCAGCAATTGTGCAGTTTGTGTGGATGAGGTAGGCGGGACCTGGACGGATGGAGCTGAGACGGTCCCTCTGACTGATAAACCCTCTGGCGGCGCCGTCTCCCCGCCGTGATGCCGGTCAGGAGGGCTTATCTTGTCAGACATGGAGCCAGAAGCTGTTCTGGGTTCAGCCTGCAGCCGTAGATGGGCCACAGAGCTCAGATCTACAGGAACATTTATCTGAGTAAACAAACCTTGTCATGGACGGTGATGAATGTCACGGACACACTGTGTTGAACACGTATATCTGCCAGCAGACACTCTCTTTCTGCGACATGTTCTCACACACTCCTGGACACTGACTGACGCTGACAAATGGCAGCTTCTCCGCCTCAATGCGCCACCGAAAGCAGCGCTGTGTTTGCTTTTTGGGGGCGTTGCCGCAGGAAGCAGTTTTGCAGCTGAAACTGAGATTGAGTTTCCTCTTGGACAGCGTGACAGATAACAAGGCAGCAGCAATCAAACCCTGACAGCATCAAACGCTCCGCCATCAGTCAGGACTGACGGCTGACTGCAGGCTGACGGAGGATTTATGGCCTTCCCACAGAAACAAGGACACAGAGAAAGCTGCAGGAACATGTGGGGAAGAGTGCATCCAGATCTCCTTCCCTCATTGGCTGAAATTCATTCAGCGGTCCATCGTTCTCTAAGTTCTAAAATCCCTAGAGGCTAATATGCAGAGTGCATATATTAACCGTCTGAGCTCTCTTTTATCATCTAGACCTAAAACTGGCTCAGAGTTTATCAGCTCAGCCGTTTCTCTCTTTGATGAAGCCACTAAAGCAGATGCTGCCATTTTACTTTTACTTTTCTCCCACATAGAAAGTACTCCTGGGTCAGTGCTGCTGGGCTCTTCCTGTCTCTGTCTTCAGTTCAACAGATTATTCTAAATCTTCCTCCGGGTCAAAATAATAGCCTCTGCAGACAGGTGGCGCTCCTGCTGTCACCAGTCAGTCAAACATTTCACTGATCAGATGTAAAAATGGCCGCCAGTTCATGGAGTTTACAGAAACCTCCTCGCTCGTCTTCATCAATCCACTTAGCAGCTAATGTTGAGAGGCTCATGGTTGTGTCACATGATCAGATGAGCCTAATCTGATTGGCTAAAAGCTGCTCGACTCCATCTAGTGCTAATTGCTTTGGCTTGAGTCACCAGAAGGTCGACACGCTTGCAGGCAAATTTCTGCAGATATAATTTTTGTAAAATAAAATAAAAAATCACATAATCGATTTAAGGTTGCACATTTAATGTCTAAAAAAGTCTGATTCTAATGAGACTATTGTTCTTCCATGATCTGAGTTAATGACTCCATGCAGCCTGGAGGGTTTGCTCAGAAAGCTGTCAGCCAGCCTGTCTGGAGGATCCGGTAGAGCTGACCTTGTTAACAGCTTGAGATCCGAACCAGAACCAGAATCAACTTTATTCGCTGCGTCTGAGGACACAAACAAGGAATCTGACTTTGGATTGCAACGCTTGCGTGGTACAACGTCCTCCAACTCCCACCTGTCCGTCGCAGTCAGCTGCACCACGCTGCCGTCTTCAGGACACAATGAGTCCAGCTTCAGCTGAGCATCAGGGACCGCCGGCCTAAGGAGGTCCACAGGAACCCGTGTCAGGGAGACGTTGTTAACTGGCCAGCAGTGCTTCTTGGTAATGTTACTCCAGTAAGTCAAAGGTACAGGGCAGTAAACTACTCCTAAAAGTACATTTTGTTGCTCAAAACTAGTAAAAGTAGTTAGCACCCACCTTTGGAACTGGCACTTCATAAATAAACTGAATTGAACTGAACTGGCTGAATATATTTTGCTTTAACCCAGATTGTGATTCTGAATTATTTCCTGTAAATGTGAGAAGTCTTGAGTCAACAGTTTTTCACATGCAGCGAACGGTTAACGAGTTCTCATACATCTCATTACTTCTCCATTCGTGGCTCAGATGCCAACAGAAGGAGTTCCTGCTGCGACAGGAGTTGCTATCAGGACTTAAGCGTGCAGCCTGGACAGCATGTGGCTGATTTAAGAGGCCGCTAGGTGCTATTTTACACATCTTTAGCATCTCCAAGTTCATGAGGGTTCTCTCTGGGTACTCCAGCTTCCTCCAGCAGTGACATGCATTTTGTGTTGTCCCTCTCACTGTGATGATGGAAAAGAAAGCGAAGACGACGAGGCAGCGAGGATTAAAGGTGCTGAAGGAGGGGCTTCAGTGCCGGGGCAGAACCATGCGCAGCAGTACAGGCAGGCTGGAGTACCAAGGGCTGGATGATACAGAAAAAAAGCATATCGATAAAATAGAAATCATATTGATCGATCTTATCATCAATAATTATTAACAAATACAAAACATTTATTTTAAGTGCAGCCCTGGCCATTTTATCCTGGTGCTTAGGGACCTATTTTAGATACAGAACACACAAGCACTGAATTCAAACTCAACCATTTATTCAACCAACTATTTACCAAAAAAGAAAAAAACACGTGCTCTCTGAACTCTTTGAAGGGGCGGGGCTTGGTGACAGAGCATTCCTAGGTCTGCGTTGTGATTGGTTGGAAGAATGTAATTATTGTAACATTAACCTGCATGGCTAAAATGCATAAGGAAGGAAAACTTTTATTCTATTGAACTTTTTATTGTCTAGCGATCGATATTTATCGTTATTGAATTATAGTCCAGCCCTAATGAGTACCAAGGTCGTCCTGAGGTGAAAGGACGGCTTCAGGAGGGAAAGGGTCGGTTAACAAGGAGGCAGGAAGTCCTGCTGTGCTGGTCTGGAATCCGTTAGCCTGGCAGCCGGATTACAGTAAATCAGTCTGGTGAGGCAAAACAGACCGGACCAATCACAGCGCAGGAGGCAAGGCAAGGCAAATTTATGTATATAGCACATTTCAGTACAGAGACAATGCAAAGTGCTTTACATGATTAAAATATAGGAAAATAAAACAGAATAAAAGCAAGTAGGAATAAAATGTAGGAACAAAATAGAACATTAAAAACAGTTGGACTAATGATGTTTCAGTAGAACAGTTTAACTAGAACAGTCGAAGGCAATCCTAAACAAATGTGTTTTTAATCTTTATTTAAAAGAACTCAAGCTTTCAGCACTTTTACAGTTTTCTGAAAGTTTGTTCCAGATCAGTGGAGCGTAGGAACTAAATGCTGCTTCTCCGTGTCTGGTTCTGGTTCTGGTTCTGCAGAGCAGGCTGGAGCCAGAAGACCTGAGTGGTCTGGAGGGTTGATGCACTGATAACAAGTCTGTGATGTATTTAGGTGCTAATTCAGGGATTTATAGACTAACAGAAGGATTTTAAAGTCTATTCTCTGAGATCCAGGGAGCCAGTGGAAGGACTTCAGAACCGGGTCCATGTTCTCTACGTTCTTAGTCTTAGTGAGGACTTCAGAACCGGGTCCATGTTCTCTACGTTCTTAGTCTTAGTGAGGACTTCAGAACCGGGTCCATGTTCTCTACGTTCTTAGTCTTAGTGAGGACTTCAGAACCGGGTCCATGTTCTCTACGTTCTTAGTCTTAGTGAGGACTTCAGAACCGGGTCCATGTTCTCTACGTTCTTAGTCTTAGTGAGGACTTCAGAACCGGGTCCATGTTCTCTACGTTCTTAGTCTTAGTGAGGACTTCAGAACCGGGTCCGTGTTCTCTACGTTCTTAGTCTTAGTGAGGGCTTCAGAACCGGGTCCGTGTTCTCTACGTTCTTAGTCTTAGTGAGGACTTCAGAACTGGGTCCATGTTCTCTACGTTCTTAGTCTTAGTGAGGACTTCAGAACTGGGTCCATGTTCTCTACGTTCTTAGTCTTAGTGAAGACTTCAGAACCGGGTCCATGTTCTCTACGTTCTTAGTCTTAGTGAGGACTTCAGAACTGGGTCCATGTTCTCTACGTTCTTAGTCTTAGTGAAGACTTCAGAACCGGGTCCATGTTCTCTACGTTCTTAATCTTAGTGAGGACTTTAGAACCGGGTCCATGTTCTCTACGTTCTTAGTCTTAGTGAGGACTTCAGAACTGGGTCCATGTTCTCTACGTTCTTAGTCTTAGTGAAGACTTCAGAACCGGGTCCATGTTCTCTACGTTCTTAGTCTTAGTGAGGACTTCAGAACTGGGTCCATGTTCTCTACGTTCTTAGTCTTAGTGAAGACTTCAGAACCGGGTCCATGTTCTCTACGTTCTTAATCTTAGTGAGGACTTTAGAACCGGGTCCATGTTCTCTACGTTCTTAGTCTTAGTGGAAGGACTTCAGAACCGGGTCCATGTTCTCTACGTGCTCAGTCTTAGTGAGGACTTCAGAACCGGGTCCATGTTCTCTACGTTCTTAGTCTTAGTGAGGACTTCAGAACCGGGTCCATGTTCTCTACGTTCTTAGTCTTAGTGAGGACTTCAGAACCGGGTCCATGTTCTCTACGTTCTTAGTCTTAGTGAGGACTTCAGAACCGGGTCCATGTTCTCTACGTTCTTAGTCTCAGTGAGGACTTCAGAACCGGGTCCATGTTCTCTACGTTCTTAGTCTTAGTGAGGACTTCAGAACCGGGTCCATGTTCTCTACGTTCTTAGTCTCAGTGAGGACTTCAGAACCGGGTCCATGTTCTCTACGTTCTTAGTCTTAGTGAGGACTTCAGAACCGGGTCCATGTTGTCTACATTCTTAGTCTTAGTGGAAGGACTTCAGAACCGGGTCCATGTTCTCTACATTCTTAGTCTTAGTGGAAGGACTTCAGAATCGGGTCCATGTTCTCTACGTTCTTAGTCTTAGTGAGGACTTCAGAACCGGGTCCATGTTCTCTACGTTCTTAGTCTTAGTGAGGACTTCAGAACCGGGTCCATGTTCTCTACGTTCTTAGTCTTAGTGAGGACTTCAGAACCGGGTCCATGTTCTCTACTTTCTTAGTCTTAGTGAGGACTTCAGAACCGGGTCCATGTTCTCTACGTTCTTAGTCTTAGTGAGGACTTCAGAACCGGGTCCATGTTCTCTACGTTCTTAGTCTTAGTGGAAGGACTTCAGAACCGGGTCCATGTTCTCTACGTTCTTAGTCTTAGTGAGGACTTCAGAACCGGGTCCATGTTCTCTTCGTTCTTAGTCTTAGTGAGGACTTCAGAACCGGGTCCATGTTCTCTACGTGCTCAGTCTTAGTGAGGACTTCAGAACCGGGTCCATGTTCTCTACGTTCTTAGTCTTAGTGAGGACTTCAGAACCGGGTCCATGTTCTCTACGTTCTTAGTCTTAGTGAGGACTTCAGAACCGGGTCCATGTTCTCTACGTTCTTAGTCTTAGTGAGGACTTCAGAACCGGGTCCATGTTCTCTACGTGCTCAGTCTTAGTGAGGACTTCAGAACCGGGTCCATGTTCTCTACGTTCTTAGTCTTAGTGAGGACTTCAGAACCGGGTCCATGTTCTCTACGTTCTTAGTCTTAGTGAGGACGCGGGCAGCAGCGTTCTGGATCAGCTGCAGCTGTCTGATCCACTATTTAGGCAGACCTGTGAAAACACCGTTGCAGTGATCAGTTCTACTAAATATAAACATGGATTAGTTTTTCCAGATCCTGCTGAGACATCAGTCCTTTAATCCTGGAAATGTTCTCCAGGTGCTAGAAGGTCCACTTTGTCTTTAGATGGAGGTTCAGGTCTGAGTCCATCACTACTCCCAGGTTTCGGGCCTGATCAGTGATTTTTAGCTGAAGCAGCTGAAGCTGTGAGCTAACTTTTGATCTCTCCTCTATTGGTCCAAAAATTATTACTTCTGTTTTTATTCAGTTAAAGAACATTTTGTCTCATCCTGCATTGATTTCTTCTATTTCCTCAGAGCCTGAACTGGTTCATAGTCACCTGGTGACATGGTGATGTAGAGCTGTGTGTCGTCTGCATAGTGATGGTAGCTGATGATGTTTTTATGATCTGAGCTAGAGGAACATGTAGATGTTGAACAGGAGGAACCCAGGATGGAACCTTGGGGAACCCCACATGTGATGTTTGTTGTCTCTGATGTAAAGTTACCTGCTGACACTAAAAGTCCTTTAAGTAGGATTTAAACCAGTGGAGAGCTGTACCAGAGAGGCCGACCCAGTTCTCCAGGCGTTCTAACAGGATGGAGTGATCAACAGTATCAATGCTGCACTGAGGTCCAATAGAACCAGCACTGAGGTTCTGAGGTCCAACAGAACCAGCTCTGAGGTTCTTCCACAGTCAGTATTTATATGGATGTCATTAAACACCTTGATCAGGGCGGTCTCTGTACTGTGGTGAGGAAACCTGACTGGAAAACGTCAAAGCGGCTGGTCGTTGTTAAGAAGGTGTTTAATTGTTGAAACTCAGCTTTTTCAATAATCTACTGATAAAGGAGGTTTGAGATGGGCCTGTAGTTCTGGAGTAGTAGTTTGTCTAAATTGTTCTTTTTCAGCAGTGGTTTGATAATTGCTGTTTTTAGGGACTGGAGGAAAACTCCTGACAGAAGGGACGTGTTTATTATCTGAGTCAACTCAGACGCTATGACAGGCAGAACGTTCTTAAAGAAAACTGTGGGGAGAACATCAAGGCAGCAGGAGGAGGAACTTAGCTGCTGAATGATCTCTAAGCTTAAGTGAGGCGGGACTTTACAATGCGTCACTCTCAGCAGCACAATTACCCATAATGCAACAGCGCTTTTCTGCTAATTACGGAGATTTTTGTTGCTTGGTGTCTTGGAAAACTAAGAAAGTGTTTGTGAGTAAAACATGCATCCTCTGATAAAAGCTGCAAATCATCGTTCACTGGAGAGTTTGACATGTTTCATGGACTACAAATTGAAAAAACAGAGCATCGCTTGGAGTTTTTACGTCCATCTGTAGTTATCTGCTTGGTTCTAACCTGTTGTCCCGCCTTACCAGCTCATTGCCAGGCTAGGACTCCGTGGCCCAACAGGAAGTCTGGCATGAAGTCAGGTTTTCCTGCCGCTGACCAACGTTATGGGGAACAAAGGAGTGGATAAACTACACCAGGCATGTGGAGTAGAGACTGACATTTTTTCGGGAATCCCGCGGGTCACGTGATTCCCACGGGAATCCCGCGGGATGGGAGTCAACATCAGTAAATATCACGTGATTGGGACGGTACAGGATTAAATACGGGAGCAGACGGGAGCGGGAGTAAACCAACAACAGGTACAATTAACTAGGATCGATGCCAAAAGATTAAATAAAATAGAAAATCAAAAATGTAGGTTCGCCGCCGCCATTTTGTAGTTTTTTTCCAAGAAACCGAAACTATAATGCAGGTCAAAGGACTACACGACCCAGAAGCCAACAGTGCATCCGGTTTATTTTTTTGCGCCAGCGCTCAAAAAACAGAATGGGAGGGGGGGGGGGGGGATCAACTGCTAGTGGCGAACTCAACCTGGAAAAGTTGGATCTGCAACGCAAAGTCAAAAGTAAGGACTTATTTATTAAACTCACAGCGCAACTGTAAAGTTGCAAATATTAACAAACTTGACGAGAGTTGAATGTCACGGTGTTAACACTCAGTACCTGCTTGTAAAACGTGTTTCCTGGACTAATTTCCCAATGTGCAACAGTGTAATAATACGGCCAATAACTTAAAACTACTTTATTATTTTATTTAGTATTGTCTGAACAGTTGTGTTTTTTTTTCCAGTTTTAACCCAATAACTGAACAATGTGTTAACACTTCTGTTTCACTATTTAACAAAAGTAAAACACGTACTTCCATGTCTGCTCGGGTAAAAATGAGACGGATCTGACTGGACCGGCTGTTCCTGGGTCCAGTTAGCTCCGCCTCCAGCTCCGCATCATCCCCGAAAATTAACATAATCTCACTTTTAACTTTTTATAAAAGTTGAGAGATCTGTCTAAGAATGTGTTTAATGTTCAATGAATGTATTGGTTCTGATAGTAAACCCTAATTAGTTTGTGGATATTTTATTGCAAGTGGAAAAATACTAATATGCTTGAATGATATTCAACTTTTTTTTATTTATTTTTTTACTAAACTGAGTTTTTGAACCACTTCGGTACATTATCTAAATTGTGACAGTAATGCCTTTATGCACTTTTTTCTTAACTGAGTATAGATCTCTTTCTCGGTGCATTATTCTTTAGTTTCAGCAATTTGAAATATAAAAGTAACTTCATTGTTCATGTGAAACAATTACTTAATGAATTAGTAAAAATCAACATTGTACATTTTGTTTATTCAACTAAGATAGGCATGGTCTGTTTCCTTGTTTGTTACTTTTATTATTTATTTATTATTATTATTCCTTTTACTTTAATTGGCCTTTACTACAGCTAAAACAGGAACTTAACTGACCCTTCATAGACATTCAGGTTTAATGCATTGCCAGAAAACTTAATGAAGACAACAAGAATGGGAGTAGGGCAGGAGCGGGAGTCATTCTGAGTGGGAGCGTGATGGGAGTGGGAGTAATTTTACCAGGAGCGGGACGGGACAGGAGTGAAAATCCACTCCCGTGTCACTCTCTAATGTGGAGGGAGAGAGGAGGACCTCAAAGTGTCCATGGATGTGCTGAAGGATGATGTGCAGAGGAAGGGATGGAGGCAGATGATTGGCTGATTGACCCTTAAAGGAGCAGCTGCTCCAATTTAAAAGAGGAAGAAGAAATCCGACTCATAATGTCTTGTTTTCTTCCTGCTGTTTAACAGATCTTAGTAAATCTCTTTAAGCATCTTTTGTCTGCAGGGCTTGTTTCTGTGTGCTTGTAATATCACATTGTGACTCAGATCAAACTGTGACAGGATTAATTTAAATAATCTCCTCCCTTTGTCATTAGCCTAAGAACCCGCAGGGCCTGGGAGTGAACCTTTGGCCTGTGGAAATGGTCAGTGGATTACCCGATTAGTCAGCAGATTAACACAGGCTCGCTGCATGTATATGTCAGATCCATCCCGGATCAGGGCTAAGCTTTATTAGGTGCAGAATATCACTTTTACAGCTGATGCAGCTGATGCCCACTGAGCTACCTGAGCCGCTCCCCTGGAGATCAGAACCATGAGTGTCTGCAGCAGCGTGGATGTGAAGGTCCACGCAGACGGATGAAACGCTGCCGGTGAATTCATGTTGACTCCTGGGTTTCCTGACTGCGCAGCCATCAGCGCTGTTTGTTCGACCCGTGTGTGCCTGAGAGCATCTACAGTAAATCAGGCATTATGAGCTAATCATGTTCCCCAGCATGCTCGCTTCATTGCAGATGGTGACTGAGGGAAATGGCTGTCAGTCACTCAGGAAAAACACGTGTTTTATCTGCGTCTGACGCAGAGCTCTGCTTTAAATACTCCTGAAGGTGAATCAGGAGAGTCTGGTTTTCTGCCCTGAACTCTCCATCTGCTCAGCTCTTTGGTGACAGACGTTCATGTCCAACATTTCCAGTTTAGTCATGAGGCGAACAGCCTCCACTTTCTTTGCCGGATTTATTTAAAGTGTCTTCCCGCGACAGGACGGAGTTAACCACCAACACCCGATCCTTCCTGATTTCTATCTGCAAAGAGGACAAAATCCAGAGACAGAACGCTCCCCAGCGCCACCCAGTGGCCGTCCACTGCTCCCTGAGGGACAGAGGACATGTCTCACTGGAATGGACAAAACAGATTATTATTAATATTGTTTTATGTGTGTGATAAATAGATCTATGTACTCTCTACGGATGGATGGAAACGTGCATTTTAATCTAAGTGTTCAGGTTGAGCTCCGACAGCAGGACGCTTCCAGGTCCAGTTCTGACCAGAACCTTTGCACCACAGCGAGAGACGTTCAGGTTGATTCCTAATAACGTCGCAGCATCATGAAGCTGCTGGCCTTGCAGATCTCTGGAGGTCAGGGATGGAGTCAGAAGCTCAGGGAGGGTCCCCAGTTTGAGTGGTTCTGCTCCTGGTTTTGTGCTGAACCGGTCCACATGTAGTCTTCTGTAGACCCTCCACAAACCAACTGTAGATGTCACCTTTCACCTCTGACCCTTGAATCTTCCACATTTGTTCTGCTCATATATGAACATTTAGGATGTTGTTCATAAAATAGAGACCTTTATGATTTGGCCAAAAAGATCAAAGTGATCAACAAGTTTACAATCACTGGACAGAAATCAGCGTCACTTTTGGAGGAAAGGCTTTAAACTGTTGAAAACAACGATGTCTAGGAGAGCAGTGCTACTGTGGAGGAAGAGCATGGAGCATAAATGCTGCAGACGTGTCAAGCATAAAGCGACCTTTATTCTGGCATGTTAGTTTCAGGTTTTCCCTTCTGGTTTGCAGATCCCTCTGAGTCTCAGTCCAGCTTCCTTTGTGTTAATTAGTCTTCCTGCTCCCAGCGGATTAGCTCACCTGGTTACTCTGTCCTTCTCCACCCTTGCCTTTAGCTCCCTGGTTTGAGTTGCTCTCAGCTGGGTTCTCCTGGTACTCTCACCACGTCCATGTGCTGCTCACCTCACACGAGTCCCTGCATGTCTCTGCCTCTGGTCAAGCCTCAGGTTCTGCTTACATTTGGGTCTGACTAAAAACCCAACATGAGCTCTGAGCCTGCATCGACATCTACGGGATGGAAAACAGAACATAGCATCAGCTGCAGCAATAGTTCCTGCAGTCGCTGCGTCTGTGAGGGAGAGACGGGCGGATGATGAGGATGGAGAAGATGGAGTTATCGGTAGCAGCAGTGCAGCTGCGCGGCCTCCAGGACAGGAAGACCAGACCAGAAGCAGCTTCTGTAAGGCGGGAAGGAGGACCCGTATCAACCTTTAATGGTCTGTGGGACGTTTTAGACCACATGAGTCATGAGGAAGAAACAGTTAATCCTGAGCTCGTACTTTCATTTTTCTCCAACAAAGCCCACAGCATCATTACAGTTTTTATTATTTCTCCACACGTGTCTCATTATGTAGCTGTAAACGTTAAGTATTACAGCGCCGAGCATGAAGGAGCTTCACAGGTGCAACATGTATGAGCTGTCTGTTAAGACGAGTCAGCAGCTTCTTAAGGGCTCTGTTTAGGAAACCAGAAAGAGGGGAACCATTAACTACGAGGATCCGCAGCTATTAGGAGGCTCCTGTCCCAGAACGCGTGGAAGAATCCCACCAGGAAGGAAGCTGATGCAGATAAAGGAGAGGCCGTCTCTGTGGGGAGGATCTGCTTGTTAAACAGGCATGTTAGCAATAAAATCTGCTCGGATTGAGGGAAAGCTGCCGTTTTCTCCACAGTCCCTCACAGAGGTCCTGATTTGTGGAGGAGCTGACAGTCAAACTCCTTCAGTTTGCCCCATTTCCTCAGCATGACTCCTTCCTGCAGCGGCATTGAGATCCGCTCGCTACGTTCGGCGCTGACGGTGACCCAGCATGCTTTGCTGTAAGTCAGACCCGTCTGGTTGCAGGAGGGATGCTTCGTCTGTAATTACAGAGAAAGCTGCACAGCTGCCGTCTCAGAGTGGAAACGGACGTTTTCAGTCTGTTAGAAAAGTTCGGTTTGAGTTCTGGTGACCCAGCCGACCCAGAATTTGCTCCTTTGCTCTAGTTTCATTAGTGTTAGCTGCTAAACGGCTTTGTATCCTGTTTCTGCTTAGACAATAAAATGAAACTGTGTAAAGACCATGTTGTTTTTTATCATCTTTATTTAATAAAACCACTTGGTTGAATGACAGATGAATCAGTCTGATAAAACGGGTTCTGAGGTTCTGCTTCCTACTCTGGTTTGTTCTACAGAGACTGAATGGTTCTGATTCTGCTGGACAGAACTGGACTGTTTTGGGTTGAATTGGACCGAAGTGAAGATGAGCGGAGCCGGTGCTTTTTGGTGACGGCTCATAAAATGCTGTTAGAACTGAAAAGTCCACATTTAGGAACCGGCCGCTCCAACTGAGCCAGATCAGTTTTTTGCTCCGTTAGAGCAAAGCTGTTGGTTGATTAAAGGTGTTCATTGTGGGAAAAGTTCTGGTTGGTGAGTTCTGCTGGGCTGCAGAATCATCTCTGTATGAATGGATATATCTGTATCTGTGCATTAATACGTACCGGGCTGCCTTGGTCAGATAGTTGTCACTTAAACGTCCTCATTAGCAGGTTCCCTTTACAGAGCAACAGAACCTGCTGTGGGTCCGTTTGGGCCGGTCCAGAACCTGAACTCTGCTGAGAAGCTCCCGTAATATAAAACACGTTGGGTGGAAGCAGCGTTGCTCCTCGGAGCCCTTTAATCTTTCCACTCGCTGCTTTCTAAGCGTTCTGATCTTAAATCCTCCCGTTTGGCCCCCAGGAGCCAGATCATCTCCAGGATGGAGTCACTCCACGGCTAATCGCTTTGCCTCCAGCTATTGGCTGAATAGCTGCTGCTGATCTGCTAACCTATCGCATTAGCACGTGCTAAGGCTAATCCCTATCTGTTTAGCGGCAGGCCTTGCTAATGCTAATCCGGCAGCTAATGCCTCAGCAGCTGTCAGTCAGAGCAGCGACAGGTGAGACACCTGATCAGCTCCACGAGGCGCCTCCTCCTTACCGTTATCTTCATCGTCTCGTCTTCTCCAGCAGCCCGACCTTTCACCTGCATGCTTCAGCCCACGTATAATCTTAGACTTAGACTTAGACAACTTTATCATTTTGTATGCACAGAGTGCGCACAGAACGACAGGATAAGGTGCAGCAGTGATTTACAGTAAACAATTGAAATGTAAAAAATGTAAACAATGCAGGAGAAATAGACAGTGTGCGATCACAGTGTACAGGTGAGTATTATTAAGAACCGACTGTATGTGCAGAAATGATTGTGCAAAGGGCATCTGTGCAAGAATGCATTTTAGAAACTGAGAATTCGGCAGCATTTGTGATGCTAGATAAGGATGCAATGATGCAAATATACAAATATGGTACAGAGTCCAGTTTATAGTTCAGCAGTTCAACAGTCTGATGGCAACAGGGAAAATGTTTTTGCAGAACCTGGTGGACCTGCAGCGGATGCTACGGAACCTCTTCCCAGAGGGCAGCAGGGAGAACAGTCCAATCTGTGGTAATCTGTGGTTTCCTGAGCCAGATCGGGTGGAGGAGCCGGGTGGAGGAGCCTGGTGGAGGAGCCTGGTGGAGGAGCCGGGTGGAGGAGCCTGGTGGAGGAGCCGGGTGGAGGGGCCGGGTGGGGGGGCCGGGTGGAGGAGCCGGGTGGAGGAGCCGGGTGGAGGAGCCGGGTGGAGGAGCCGGGTGGAGGGGCCGGGTGGAGGAGCCGGGTGGAGGGGCCGGGTGGAGGAGCCTGGTGGAGGAGCCGGGTGGAGGGGCCGGGGACTCTGTGCTGTAACCGTCAGGCTCACTGTTGCTCTGAGGTCCAACCTGCTGCTGGACTGTTTGTTGTTCTGTTGGAGGAAATTAATGAAAATAATCCTTTTGGTCTGGTTTCTGGCTCTTCTCGTTGATTTTTGTGTTGTTACTGAAGTTATTAATGATCCTGGTACTTCTGCAGGTTCTCTGATTCTTTCATCACTGATATGATTATTTGTTTTTTCTAGTTTTATTCGTCTGTTGTCTTAATTTGACCGTTTGGTTGCATGCCTCTGGTTCCATATCTGTCCTGTTTTAACTTCTTTAAAGATTTCTTTCTCACAGAATAAAATGTTTCATAAACGCTTCAGCGTCACATTTCAGCCACACACAGTTTTACAAGAAAAAAAAGTATGACTAGTATTTACCCTTTGGGAATACCGTCCCACCTGAGCTGTGGATCCCTGCAGCTCCTCCAGAGCCACCATGGCCGGTAGCTCTGGAGGAGCTGAGTTCTGGAAGAACCTGTGAGGCCAGAACCAGAACCGCTGCAGCTGGACTCGTTTAAGGGGGTAAACTGTATTTAGAGGGTTTTAGTGATGCTGTTAGAGAAAAGGCCCGAACGCAGACGCTCCCTTCATTCACGGATCCTCCCAACGCCACAGCTAGGCACAATAACATCCACAGCATGTGCTGTGCTCTGTGGGGTTCTGCTGGTCCAGTGGAGGAACTTCCTGTGAGGGAAGGAGGAGTGATGGAGCGAGGGCCAGAAGACAGGAGGGACTTGTAATGAATGCTGATCAATGAATGATGCAACATGTTGACATTTCTCTCTGTCTGCCCATCTCTCCTCTCTGTCTGCTGCTCAGGTGAGAAGGTGTCCTTGTTAGCTCAGCGTCCTGTGGCCCTGCAGCGGCGATGTGACTGGAATCTCAACGGATGCTGAGCACACCGACTCCTGCTGCTGACGTCCTGCCTCCCAGAGAAGCTCGGTAGGTTTGGTCTGATCGTCGTCTCAGTGCAGCGTTTCTCTCTGGAAATGAACTCCACAGTAACCATAAAACCCAAAACAGAGCATGAGGGAACGCGCTGGACGGTCTCTGGCAAAGGTTTAAGTCTGCTGTCTTCACGTCATGAATTTATCCACTGTGGGACAATAAAAGTATTTCTATTCTATTTTATTCTCTTAATCTCATCAGGTTTGTGACATTTGTCTGGTTCTTCAGCCCTTAAAGACGTTCCTGTAACATCATGGAGAGGAACTGTCTCATTTTCTCACTTAGTGACCCTCGCTGATTCCAGACATTTCATCCAGGCAGACGTCCTCATTAAATCTTTGAAACGGGTCGTTTTGCCAGCTTAGCCTGACTTGTCCTCCACAGTAGCAGGAATCCAGGGTGGAGGAAGACAGGAGCTGGAGGAAGGAAGGGTCAGATAGAGGAAGGAATCAAGACGGCAGGAACACGGCAAAAATATTCAGATTTCTAAAACTGTGCGAACGCCAGCAGCAATTCCCCGTTCTAGATGCCAGCTGTACCTGAAGGTCTGGTACCTGGTTCCTCCTCAGGTTCTGCCCTCTACACGGCCAGATTCAGCCAGACATGGTCGATGCACCATGTGGGTTAAAATGGCTCGGCTGGTCGGTTTTTCTTGGTAAAATGGTGACCATGCAGAAAAAACCCAAAGAACTGTGAACAAATCTGAGTCCACTGAATGTGAAAATTAGCGGTCAAAGCACTGATGTAGGACACATTAAAAAAACTAAAAAGTGAAGCTGGTGACAGCGGTGTGTTAAAATTCCTCTGAGGCGGTGCGCTCACATCGACTCAGAGGACGGAGGAGGACCAGGAGGAGTCAGAGCTTCCCCCACGATGAGAAAGAAGCTGACGCATGGGGAGCGCCCACTTTCTCCGGGTTCTGGGCCCAGAACCCAGAAGCTGGGGGTGGTGCTGACTGTCCCTGTTGGTTGTAGCAGAACGCCTGGAGTCTAAAATCCGTCAGCATCATTGATCAGGAAATCTGGGATCGCTGAAGCCAAGTTCCCTCCTGATTCTCCCGTCTGCAGCGTCCAGCAGAGCCAATGTTTCCACCATCAGCTTTACGCACCAGAGGATTCGACCTTTACAGCAACGGCTTCACACCTGGTATAACCTGTTAATCTGGTGATCATCAGTTAACTGTTTCTGATGAAGTCAGGCTGTTTTATTGTCATGTTTGTTATTTTAACAGTCAAACTACGCTTAGCGTCCTCTGCATGCTGGTTGGCTGCCTTCGCTCTGTCTCCGTGTCACTTCCAGCTTCAAGCATCCTGGATGCTGAGGGGAGTGAAGGTTGTGCCCAGCAGGAGAATACGTGATGTTGCTCTGATCGTTGAGTCCCACTTGCACTGATTGTGTAGCAGTTGTGCTCATGTGGTGCTGATCCGTAAAACTGTGTGTCAGCCTGGAGATCCAACTGGTTCTGCTGCAGGTTAAATGTGGAGGAAACATGAAAGGCTGGTCGCAGGAATTGGTCATAAATACATAATTGTGCAAAGCGTAGAGCTACTGAAAGGCTCAGGAGCATCATTCTGATTCTGCACTGAGCCGATGAAGTTTGTCCTCATCCTCTCCACTCGGCTCCGCTACTTCCAGGTGCTGCTGTGCCATCATGCATATTTTCTCACATTGTTCTGTAAACAGGAAGAAGTTCTTTTCTCTCCACTGGTTTTCCACTGTTATCAATAATTGTGCAATATTTACTCTGGCATTTATTTTTGTACTTTTACTTGTGGCCTTTCAGATGAAGTTCGTCCTCTGCTGCTTTAGAACTAACTTCAGAGCAGATTATAATAATAATAATAATAATAATAATGCATTTTATTTAAAAGGCGCCTTTCTGGACACTCAAGGTCACCGTACAAAAGGATAAAAACACAATGTCAGAAGCAACGTCAAAACAGAATAAAAAACATTTTAAAAATACAAAGACTGGGATTAGCTTGTCTTCCACCACTAGAAACTGTGTAACTCTGTCTTTGTCCCCGTTGTGGGACAATAAAGGAGTTTATTATCTGATGTAGTCAAGGATCATTTCCCTGCTTCATCCTGTCGTATCGTCTTCTGCTGAACCAGAACCTTCAGCGGTTCTGAATCATGTTTGAGCGGGTCTGCCTGCATTTGCTGCTCTGATGGATTGGATCATTGGCCGAAACCTTCCAGCCTCAGCTCTGGGATTTCTGTTTTCTCACAGAGAAACATTTTTTATCTGTTTGCAGTGAAAGAGAAATAAAAGCAAGCAAAGACTTCTTCATCCGGGCTCCTGGCAGCCATGTTCCTCTCCAGGTCCGCTCTGTCTCATGGTTCTCAGTCGGGAACCACGGTTGTTCAGGTTCGGCGCGAACACCTCCATGTTGTGCCAAGCGGCTGTGCTGGTTGCTGTTCAGCTGAGGGAAATGAGAGCTCTTCATGCTGGATGTTTAAAGCTAAATATACCAGCAGCCCCGAGAGGAAGAGGAGGAGGAGGAGGAGGAAGGGGGATGAAGCACGAACAATAGCTCAACTCACCTGATCTCTTCTTTTCTCAATCCAAGACAAATCAAGCAGGTAACTGAGAAAAGGAAGTCTTGTTTATCTGAGACTGGAACCAACAATGGGTGGTCATAATATTTAGCTTCACTCGGTTTCAGCGTCTTGATTGAGGCCTCCGCTGCTCTGTGATGTGATTAATATGCAGGAGGAGGAAGGAGAGCACTCAGAGTGTTTGTGTGGGTGGATCAAGATTAGACACGAGGATCATGGGAGATCCTGCACTCCCCACATCCCTCACCTAAGCGCTGCCTCTTCATCGCCTCAGTGGTTCTCTTCACAGACCACCATTACATATGGAAATATGCAGAAACACACAGATTCCCTGCTGCTGGAAACCCCACAGTGCAACATTTCTGCTGAAAGTAGAGCAGAGTGAGTCGCAGCCCCCGCAGGGAGTTGCTTGTTTCCTTATATGTATGTAATCTGATTAGAGTGGGGCGAGGAAGATGAAGAGGAGGGGCAGCCTCTGCTGATGGTGCATTTTAGGACAAACTTATTAACACATCTGAGAGATTTTAACGTGGCGCTTCTTCTCTTCTGCAGGCTAATTTTAGCTCCAACTTTTCTTGGTGCTCATCCATCTTAAAATGTCATAATTTAAGAAACTATGAGACGGAAAAGCAGCTTCCAGTTTGCACCACATCTTCACCTTAACATGGCGTCTGTTTGATTCCAGCACTATTAAAATGGCCACCAAGTGTAAATGAGGGAATAACTGAGGCGAATAACTGCTGAGAAGCAATCCCTCGTTCTGCACTTTCACTCGTTTCACTCCATCTACATCTGACACATGCAGGCCCAGCAGGACGCTGACATCAGCAGATTATGGTGGATAACGTGCGGTGCAGAGCCGGCCCAAGGTATGTGCTAACACGGAGGGAGTTTAGGGTCCGCAGGCCAGCAGAGGGCGCCCCCTGCTGGTAGCAACCGACCCACGTAATCCTCACAGACCTCTAAGCGACTACTCCTGTCGAACGTTGGTTCTGGTTGGTGACGCCAGCTTCATTGCTGCATTGCTCAGCTGTGGTTCTGACCCGTTCTTCATCATAAACCCTCTTCAGATGTTGAGGGTTCTGCAGGGTTCTTCTAAGCGGTAGTCCTTTCTGCTCTGAGCCTCTGCAGCTGCTTTATTTTGTTTCTGTGCAGCTGGCTGGTGTGTCCTCACCTGTCTCACTGAGGAAGACATCTTTGTTCCATCTTCATCGTGCTGGCAGAAGGCAGCAGCGTCTTAGTTCCTCCATTCTTCTTTCACTCATGACGTCTGCCAAGAAGCTGCTGAAAGGCGGCTCAAACACCATGTTTCCATCTCCTAACTTTGCTGTTGGTGTGCAGATTCTGGTGTCCAGGGCCATCTGTCCTCCAAACTTTCCTCCAACAACACCTGAATAAGCTCGTTTCAGTCTCATCATGACTACAATCTCCCAACATTTCCCCGGTTTGTCCAAATCTTCTCGTTTGCTTCAGCAGCGTTTCTCTTCAGCATGGACTCTTGTGCAGCGAGTGTGCATCGACGGCCAACTTATCTAACCCTACTCTCTGTCTTCTCATTATTAGTTGGACTTGTTGTGCAACTTAACCCATTTGATTATAAATATTAATAATTATGATTTGATATTCTAACTTTTAATGTTATTCTAGTGAAAGGTAAGCGACAACAAAAAATGTTTCCAAATGGTTGTGATTCACGTCTACCAGCCTTTAACGATTATAACTAGCAATCGATTTATCAATTAGCAGTTATAAACCTCATTTAACATAAAAAGTGGGTGTTTAAAGGAGAAGTCCAGTCAAACTGCTGAAAGTAATTTAAATATAAAATTATTACATACTGTTCAATAAATGATAAGCTTTTTTAATTAAGAGTAATTTTCATTTGAAGGTCCTTTTATGGGGCCGCCATCTTGGTGAAGAACAGCACTGCCTCCTCCCAGTTTGTGACGTAACGGTGCGGTATCGGCTGTAGAGCAAGTCCCCATGCCCTATCTGTCCCCTTGTAAATAAATACCCCTTATCATGCCGAAATATTTTTTTTAACCCCATAAACAAAGATAGACATGGTATTAAGCATTTAAATTTAAATGAATACTAATTTTACATTTTAGAGACATAAAAGGACAACAAATAAGCATTAAAGTACGGTTTATGGGTTGGTTCTGCAATGTTAAAAGATGAGTATAAAATTCATCTTTAGAACCAATCTCTGCTCTAAATGGTGATCTGCCTAATCTACTTTCAGCAGTTATCATCAGTTATTGCACCGTAAACTGCAGAAAATACGGGCAGATCGGCTCCTTCTGAGTTTACTCTCTGCTGATGTGAGGAGGAGCTGCAGCGCGTTATGAGGCGGAGGGATATTTCAGCGTCACTTAGTTTAGAGCCCAAACAATCGACTTCACTGTTAGAAACAAGCCCAAAAAAAACTGCAACCCCACAACTCATGAAATATACAAGTGACTTTAGAAAAAATAAGACCAAAGTTGCATAAAATAAGTGGGCTTCACAACAGTGAGCATGCTTTCTAAGTGTGTCGTATCCCTCCGCCGCTCTTATCGGGTAAACAAATGTTCCGTCAGATTCTACATTATGAAAAAGAAAAACATACCAAAAAGTCTCGCTCTCATGTCATCTTGAAGACATTCTTCTTCCAAATGTTGGCTGCAGACAACGTGTTTTCTCTCTGGCCAGAAATTAGATGGTAAATCCTCCCTCTTCACGTTGGTAATCCAGCAGAACAGCCCATGGTGGATGATGAATCAGAAAGGTGAAAAAACAATGGTTTTTCCACTTTTACCTGATGTATTGTTACATCCAGCTGCCATGAACGTGAGCATTGTTGCTTCAACAATAGATCTATGAATTTCAGTGGTGAAGTCCTCTGGAAATCCAAAATAATTGTTTCTGATCACAGCTGTGTAAACAGCTCCTACTGAGTTTGCTTGTAAAGCGCGGAGAACTGCCGTCGGCTCTCCGCGATGTTACGTCACAGGATGTGACGTAACATCTTGTCACAACCCCATATTTGGGTAGTAATGGCCGCCCCCAAACACAGTGATCCAGACGACAATTTATGCTTTTTTTTTCTTATTGATTAACGCTAAATTCATTAAATCACCACAAACGTATTAGTTTTAGTTATAGCTAATGATCCCCTGATTTTTCCTTGTTGACCGGACTTCTCCTTTAACCAGTTGTGCAACTGAGTTAGCCACTAGTGAATGTTAATAAGCTTAATTTATAATTGCAGTTGGATTCACTGAATCGAAGGAAAAAATCTCCATGTATATTTATGATGTTAGCTATTTACCACATTTCTGCTGTGGGCCCCATCGCAGCTTTATCCGGCCCTGGCGGGTGGTTTATCTGCCCAGGGGACCTTTGTCTTTATCATTTTAGTTCTTAATCCTGATGAATGTGATCATCTCTCTGTGGGTCTTCTGAAATGGCCCATCATCTAAACCAGGGGTGTCAAACTCATTTTGGTCTAGGGGCCGCATTCAGCTTAATCTGATCTCAAGGGGGCCACACATGTAAACTCATTGCAAGATTAAATAGAACTAATAAGTGCATTATGCAAAGGAACTGATCACAGTGATTGTAAGATGTTGAAAAACATTTATTCACAGTTTTTGGGACTTAAAAACACCGTCCTGCATGACAAAATACATCAAACAGATAAGAAATTAAGAAATTATTTAAAATCAATGTTCCACATCTGAAGCTCAGTGCTGCTGTTAGTTCCGATTGTAACGCTTATTAAAGCTTGGCGCCTGACTACAGCCATATATGGTAACAGGCAGTCAGAAAGGTTCGGCTGAGGAGCCTGTGTGTAAATAACAGACAAGTACTTATTGTATTCAAACTTATATTTTTTTACATACATTTAGGGAGGTATTCAATAATAGTATTAATATTTTCCCATGAATATAAACAAACACAACAGGAAAACAACAACAAAAAAAAAACCTAATAACACCCAAGAGTTTCTTTCTCTTATTTAAGTCTGTCCTTTTGTTTGGAGGATGATTAATGGTCCATCAATCAATGATCTGTTTTTTTTTTAGTCTATGATCCACGGCAATAGGTCCGGGAAAATGAAATAGCCCGGTTCAATTAAATCCTACCGCACAGCTGCGGTCATCAGGTAGCTCCCATCATGGGTCGGAACAGGGGGAAAAACCCTGACCTAAACAAGGTCATAAATAAAAACAAAAATTAGCAGTTAAACAGGGTTAACCTGCCATCCATCCAGATTTCTATAGGCCATTGACACATTTAATGAAAAGTAACTTAAAATTATCCTTAAAAGACAAAATTTAGAAATATCAAAGGGCTTATTTAACGCTTTGAGAACATCTCTTCTATTCAGCCACAAAATCAACAAAAAGAGAACGATCTTTTAAGCTATAAGACCATTTTTAAGATGCCAATACATAGATTTTTAAGCGGGCGTGTAGCCAACCGCATTTATACTATAATATAAAAGCGACATTAAAATAAACGATTCAATTCAACAATATCCTTCAGTAATTTAGGAAAAACGGCAGCACTAGCACTGCTAGCATTAGCAGCAACAAGACGGAGGAGTTCACCTCTGACCCGGAACTCAAAGAGTACTGCTTGTTGTCTGCTCTGAATAATACAGCGCCACTCGTGGACAATATAGGAACTGCAGGTTTTCAATTGAACTAAGTACATTTTTTTCGGTAATCATTGTTGAATAATGATAATGCATTTGGCCGCCGGGCCGGTTCCGGCCCGCGGGCCGTACGTTTGGCACCCCTGATCTAAACCCACAATTCAAGCTCAGGGCCTGGACCAGGGGCCTTTTGGAGGGCTGCAAATGTGACCGCTCAGCTGATGGAGTGTCCCCCCAGGAGACGGTGGCGTTCCTCAGGGCAGAGCTGACTCTCTGAGGAGCAGATCAGGCTCCTGAACCCGTTAGACCGTCTCTTCACTGCGATTAGCATTTCTGCTCAGTCAGCGACTGCAGCCATGAATCTGTGTGCAACTCTGGCATCATGTCCATCTTTGACTCTGCAGCTGCTTTGGCTGCAGTTTGGCTTCATGCTTTAATCCAGTTATACTGAACTCTAATTAAAATGTGCACAGAGAAAACTGGCCCAGAAAAACTCCACAGATCTTCATTAAACATCACATTCACAGTTCAGTGGCAGCCGCTGATCCCAGGTCTTAATGCCTTTTCTTTTCCTTATCACGGCTTTTTGTTTATTGTTAAAGCTGCAAAGTTACAAGCGGTTGAATGTGAAGCTTCTTCATCCTGCTTTGACATCCAGGTATGTCCACCAGGGGACGTCGCCACAGTTTGGCTCCTCGTTACGGTCCAGCTACTTTGCAGGTTTCCACCGGGTCATGTGACGATCAAGTTTCCCCCAGTGGAAAACAAAATGCTCTCCTGGTCCAGCCTGTCAGTCCAGGTGGACGTCCATGTTCTGGTAGGTCTGCAGGTGGTCCATCCTCTCTCCAGGTCAACATGATGATCAGAACTCTGGGAGGTTCTGTAGAACCTGAACCTGTAAACTGGACCAGAGCTTTAGATTTCTAAGCAGCGTATTTTGAAAAGCATGTAGCTACCACTACTGTTGGCACAATAAGGCATCCAGCTTCTCCACAAGGTCCGGCTGAAAGGCCAAAACACAACATGTGACAAAAATGTTCAGTTTCACAGCAAACAGGCTGAAATTGGCGGCTGAAATGCAACAAAACAGCAGTTTTTACAGTCTGCAGGACCTTAACGAAGGCTTTAATTAGACCAGGTCTGTCCAGTAAAAGAGAAGTCGTGTCTGAATGAGTCTGCCGGTAGAAATCAAGCATTTATAGCAACATAATATTTAGGTCATGAGTTTAAAACCTGTTTTTTTTTGTTTGTTCCACAGATTTTAGCCTCTTAAAAACGTACCCGTTTGTTTCTGAAGCATGGTTGACTGAGCGGACCTCCTGGTTGAAGCTGTGCAGTCAGAACCCAGAAGTGTTCTGCAGTTAAAGCAGCGGTTCTGTGTGGTTTATGGAGCATTTCTGTGGCAGCAGAAGGAGCTTCTAACTGTGGGGAAGCGGCAGCAGTTAGCCCCGAGCTAACGGTTAATCCAGCTAGTTTCCATGGGTCGTCTTAATGTGAGGCGATATGAGACTGAAGTCAGTCCTGCTGGATCCGTTTGCTGTTTGCTGAACTGTTTGTGTTTTCAGACGATGGTCGGATGTTATTAATTTGCTCTCAGCACTTTGAATTATTCTCCAGAGATTTTCAGTTCAAGTCAGTCAGCTCTAATTGCTTTCCTCTCAAATATTGCCTTTCTTTCCTTCTTGGATTTTCTTTCATTCTGTCTTTTTTCTCACGCTTTACTTCCATTTCATCTGGTTTTTTAAGGCGGTCCGGGTTTGTTGTCTATCGCTGCTCTGTTAGTCCTTATCAGCACCACTCTTCCTTCTTGTCTTTCAGATGTTTTCTCTTCTTTTTCTCGTCCCTCAGTCTCAGTTCATCCGTCCTTTCAGATAATCTCTAGTCTTTCAAGTCCTTCCTTTATTGCTCCTCTCCATTCTTTATTATCCATCTCTCTGCCGAGTGAATGATAATGAAAAGTTGCATGATCAAAGAGTCTATGATGAATAATAAATATGAGATAATTACTGCTTCAAGAGATAAGAGAGCAGCACAAGTGTCTCACGACGACACTCAGCCAATCAGGCTCTCCGGCTGACAATCCATACAGCTGAGACACTGAGAGGACAAATAGGCCCGCCGTGTCCCCATGTGGGGGGGATGGACGGGTGTAGGGAGGCGGGGACAGAGACCGCTCAGAGACCCCCATCATGATGCCGTCCGCTGCATCTCCGGGTCGGGTCGCTGCTCCGGCTGCAGCCAGAACCCGAGCGGGCGGGTCCGGCAGAGTATCTGCAGCGTTCACATAAAGAAACACGACACACATCAGAGCTAAGTGGAGCCTGAAAGCAGGCGGAAGGAAGCCATCAGCTCCTCCAGGATTAACCTCCAGCATCAGCAGGGCTGAGGTTCAGCCTTCAGATTTGAGACTTTTGTGATTTCTCCTGTTTCTGCTGGATATTTAGTCTTTAGTTACTGTGAAGGATGGCCTGTTGACCCCCACAGACATGCTAACGCTGCTGCTGCTTAAACTCATGGCGGAGGTGAACAAACCGCCTGCATCTAAGGATCTAAGGGGAGCAGACGTTCTCCTCAGTGTTGTGGGACCGACAGGAGGGAGGCAGAGAAATTCACCGCTCATCCTGGAGGAAACAGAACGGGACGGAGAACCGAGAGGATTGACTGAACGCCTCTCTGTCACCTGACACATGCATCATAAACATGTGAGAATATAAGTTAAAGTTTTAAACATAACTTATTATACTCCTAAACACAGAGTTAGAAATGTGGTTGTTCTGCCCTTAAATGGTTTTAGTTTTGCTTCACTTGGTCCTTAAAGGGTTCATTTTAGGAGGATGTTGGTAAAGATCATCTGTCATCCAGGTCATCATCAACCCAAAAAGGTTAAAATAAAACAACTGGACTTTGTTTGGCTTCCCATCCATTCTTCAGCTTCAGAATAAAAGTCCAGTTGTTCTATTTTTGAACCTTATTTGGATTCATTTTAGCAGCTTTTTCTCCCTCTCACCAGTTTTCTTGCTGAAAGATGAAGGAATGGACGAGAGCTGGTTCCTGGTTCAGGAGATCAGACCAACAGCCAAACCTGGGAGGACAGGAGGCGCTGGAGTCCAGAAAGGGAGGTCCGCTCCCTGGAGATCTAAACGCTGCTTCTGGAACATCTCAGCTGGAGCAGGCAGCGCTGATCTGCAGGGTTTATGATCTCTGGTTAGGGTCCTCAGATACGGCCTGCAGCTGATCTCTGCTCAGACGGTCACATCTTCAGAGGTTCAAACTGTCTCAGCCAGCAAATGGCTGGAGGCTGTGGAGCAGGTGACAACAGTCTGCATTGCTGCTTCTTCAGAGACGCTCCACCCACTCAGGCTGTCTTAGCTGAAAGCTGTTCTCTGCCGTTCCTCGGCTCTGACGGTGTCCAGATCTCTTCATCCTCAGGTTCTGATACAGCCAGCAGCTGATCTCTGGACTCAGCGAGAAATAAGGAATCACCGTCCTCCTCATCTGAAAGCCCATCCATCCAACATCCATCCATCCATCCATCCATCCATCCATCCATCAGTTTGTCCATCCATCCATCCAACATCCATCCATCCATCCATCCATCTATCCATCCATCCATCCGTTTGTCCATCCATCCATCCATCCATTCATCCATTCATCCATCCATCCATCCATCCATCCATCAGTTTGTCCATCCCTCCATCCATCCATCAGTTTGTCCATCCATCCATCCATCCAACATCCATCCATCCATCCATCCGTTTGTCCATCCATCCATCCATCCATCCATCCGTTTGTCCATCCATCAGTTTGTCCATCCATCCATCCAACATCCATCCATCCATCCATCCATCCATCCATCCATCCGTTTGTCCATCCATCCATCCATTCATCCATTCATCCATCCATCCATCCATCAGTTTGTCCATCCCTCCATCCATCCATCAGTTTGTCCATCCATCCATCCATCCATCCAACATCCATCCATCCATCCATCAGTTTGTCCATCCCTCCATCCATCCATCAGTTTGTCCATCCATCCATCCCTCCATCCATCTGTCCATCCATCCATCAGTTTGTCCATCCATCCATCCATCCGTTTGTCCATCCATCCCTCCATCCATCCATCCATCCAACATCCATCCATCCATCCATCCATCCGTTTGTCCATCCATCCATCCATCCATCCATCCATCCATCCATCCATCCATCCGTTTGTCCATCCATCCATCCATCCATCCATCCATCCATCAGTTTGTCCATCCATCCATCCATCCATCCATCCATCCGTTTGTCCATCCATCCATCCATCCATCCATCCATCAGTTTGTCCATCCATCCATCCATCCATCCATCCATCCATCCATCCATCCGTTTGTCCATCCATCCATCCATCCATCCATCCATCCATCCGTTTGTCCATCCATCTGTTTGTCCATCCATCCATCCAACATCCATCCATCCATCCATCTATCCATCCATCCATCCATCCATCCGTTTGTCCATCCATCCATCCATCCATCCATTCATCCATTCATCCATCCATCCATCCATCCATCAGTTTGTCCATCCCTCCATCCATCCATCAGTTTGTCCATCCATCCATCCAACATCCATCCATCCATCCATCAGTTTGTCCATCCCTCCATCCATCCATCAGTTTGTCCATCCATCCATCCATCCATCCAACATCCATCCATCCATCCATCCGTTTGTCCATCCATCCATCCATCCATCCATCCGTTTGTCCATCCATCAGTTTGTCCATCCATCCATCCAACATCCATCCATCCATCCGTTTGTCCATCCATCCATCCATTCATCCATTCATCCATCCATCCATCCATCCATCAGTTTGTCCATCCCTCCATCCATCCATCAGTTTGTCCATCCATCCATCCATCCATCCAACATCCATCCATCCATCCATCAGTTTGTCCATCCCTCCATCCATCCATCAGTTTGTCCATCCATCCATCCCTCCATCCATCTGTCCATCCATCCATCAGTTTGTCCATCCATCCATCCATCCGTTTGTCCATCCATCCCTCCATCCATCCATCCATCCATCCAACATCCATCCATCCATCCATCCATCCATCAGTTTGTCCATCCATCCATCCATCCATCCAACATCCATCCATTCATCAGTTTGTCCATCCATCAGTTTGTCCATCCATCCATCCAACATCCATCCATCCATCCATCCATCCATCCATTCATCCATTCATCCATCCATCCATCCATCCATCCATCAGTTTGTCCATCCCTCCATCCATCCATCAGTTTGTCCATCCATCCACCCATCCATCCAACATCCATCCATCCATCCATCAGTTTGTCCATCCATCCATCCCTCCATCCATCTGTCCATCCATCCATCAGTTTGTCCATCCATCCATCCATCCATCCATCAGTTTGTCCATCCATCCATCCATCCATCCATCAGTTTGTCCATCCATCCATCCGTTTGTCCATCCATCCATCCATCCATCCATCCATCCATCCATCAGTTTGTCCATCCATCCATCCATCCATCCATCAGTTTGTCCATCCATCCATCCATCCATTTGTCCATCCATCAGTTTGTCCATCCATCCATCCATCCATCCATCCATCCATCAGTTTGTCCATCCATCCATCCATCCATCCATCCATCAGTTTGTCCATCCATCCATCCATCCAACATCCATCCATCCATCCATCAGTTTGTCCATCCATCCATCCGTTTGTCCATCCATCCATCCAACATCCATCCATCCATCAGTTTGTCCATCCATCCATCCAACATCCATCCATCCATCAGTTTGTCCATCCATCCATCCAACATCCATCCATCCGTTTGTCCATCCATCCAACATCCATCCATCCATCAGTTTGTCCATCCATCCATCCAACATCCATCAGTTTGTCCATCCATCCATCCATCCATCCATTTGTCCATCCATCCATCCATCCATCCAACATCCATCCATCCATCCATCAGTTTGTCCATCCATCCATCCATCCATCCATCCATCCATCCATCCATCAGTTTGTCCATCCATCCATCCATCCATCCATCCATCAGTTTGTCCATCCATCCATCCATCCGTTTGTCCATCCATCCATCCCTCCATCCATCCATCCATCCATCCATCCCTCCATCCATCCATCTGAGCTGTGTGCGGATCAAAGCTCGCTGATCTGAGCCGTGTTGCCTTCATTGTTACAGTAAACTAGAATATTCTCTGCTGCATGTTTCCTCTTAGAGATGATCAGTAACTTTGGACACGGGGTGCCGACTGCTAATGAGACGCACTGCAGCTGATTTGGAGGCAGCAAAATGTAAATGCTGGTAAAAGATCATTAGCTTTGCCACTGCCACGATCACAGCCTGTACACACTTTGCAATTTTCCGTTTTTATTGGATATTTATGACAGTTTTAGGGCCTCATTTCACCACCATACATCTCTTACAGTGTTTAGTATTTATGAGGAGAGATGAGATATTGATTCTGGTTAAACCGTCAGTAACCCTGGTTTAGAAAAGAGACAGAATGCAGATGTGACAGAGAAAAGGACGACAGCCCAGCAGTGAACCAGGCAGCATATCCTGCCTTAAACACAGCACCCACCAGACCTGCAGGTTATTTCATATTTGGGGAACTTTGTGTTCATTTAAATTGGGTATTTATTACCGATGCAGGCAGCATCCTGCAGCAGCACTGGTACTTCCAGCATGGCCCTAAACTCTGTCCTTCATGACTACGGATCCATCATCAATGTGCTGACAATGGTTATCGTCCTTCCTCGTTTATTTTCTAATAAGACTGAAAGAAGTGATTATAAACAAATGTACTGGATGACAGGCATTACCAGCCAGTAAGGAGCCTTTCTTCCCGCTAATTGGGTTCTGCATCACTCGTTCCTCGCTGATTAATGTTGGTTCTGAGGACAACAGGGCCGACTGTTTTCACCTGCAGGTGTGTTTCCAGCTTGGTTTCTCTTTCCCGTGGATTTACGGCACATCTTGAAGCTAAAAACAAAATCCACACTCGAGGAAAGGCTTTGCTGACAGAACCAGACCGGTTCCTGTACATCTGCCTGGATGTCTGCAAGCCTGCAGTGGAAAATGTCAGTTTTTCAAATAAACAAACAATAAAATTATCATTTTTTGTTGATACCAATGAAAAATATTCAACCCCTTCACTGTGAAAGCATCTAAGTTGATTTTCCATAGGAGCATTTTCACCAAATGGGAATTAAACAAATGCTTCTGAGAAGTTTTAGCTCTGATCAACATAATGTGAGCTTCTGAGCTTTCTGTGTCTCTGCTCCTTCTTCTCTAAGCCCCAGTGGGTCGAGGCAGATGAGCGTTCACACTGAGCCTGGTTCTGGTTCTGCTGGAGGTTCTCCTCCCTGTTAAAGGGGAGTTTCCTCTGTTTCTCTTCCCTGTGGTGTCCCACAGGGAAGAGAAACAGAGGAAGCACAAATGCGGCTTTTACGCTAATGGCTGTCAGATTTATTTTGTCTTTAAAGAGAAGACTCCCACTCCGTGCAATCATTGTTAGCATGCCTTGAAGAAGTTAGAGCCTGGATGACTCTTAACTTAATTTCAATGACAAAAAGATGATTCAGTCCTGGGTCTCCAGGGTGCAGAGCTGGGCCCTCTGGCTCAGGGCATGAGGACGCTGCAGGAGCTCAAAGGTTACAGAGCTTTCTCTGCTGCAGCTGCAAGGCTTTGAACTCACCACCAGTGAACTTCAGACAGGCTTCTTCACTGTGGATTCTTAAATCTGCTTTGAAACTCATCTTTTTTCATTGGCTTTTGACTCAGCATGAGAGCGCCTACTTTAGTTTGAGTGGCTACACATCTTTTCCATGTCTCCTTCTATTCATACTGTAAGGCTTGTGTATGATTTTTGTTCAGCATTTAGGGCAGTTGTGCTGTTGTTAAAGGGCGTATAAATAAAGTTGGCTTGGTTAGTTATTATCTGAAGCCTGGTCTGCGGTGTATGGTCTACCTGGAACTTCAGGTATAACCCAGCATGCACAGTTCAGATAGCAAGCTTCTGCACGCTCGCCCTGATCATGACCGTCTTATTAACGTCCAGCTGTTTGTTAATTATTTATTTTGGCTTTTTCTTAGTGGGCTGAATAATGAAACAAGAACACATCATTTCTTTGAAGGTTAAAACAAGAATTGGCTGCACTTACGTAAATTTCGATTGTATTAAAGGACTGATGTGTCAGCAGGATGTGGAAAAACTAATCCCTGCGTTTATCTTTAGTAGAACTGATCACTGCAACAGTGTTTTCACATGTCTGCCTAAAAAGTGGATCAGACAGCTGCAGCTCTTTGAACCGCCTCGCTGCTGAAATGTGCTGCAGAGAAACTGAGTCTGACTTAAAAAGGCTGTAATTCCTGAATCGTTCAACATAAAGTCATACAGAAAGCTGTGAGTCCAGAAGGTGACAGATAAACACTTATCCTTCTAAGTCTTCCTCTTCCAAGCCGGCCCGGTTGGGTCCAGTCCTCCCCTCTGCCTGCTGTTTCCAAAACCTTTTGCTGTGACGTGTTTGGGGAGACGTCCTGAAAGTCGTGAAGCTCTCTACGCACCGTGGTGCAGAAGACAACGCTGCTGATGGTCGTGGTTTCTGAAGCTGGTCCTGAGTGCGGTTTCACGTGTGGCACCACGCTGTGACAGAAATCTGATTGGCTACACGGCTGTGGGGTCACAATCAGCGTCAGAGATGATTGGCCGCAGATGCATGAGAGGCGGGGCTTGTAGCACATGAGGGGGGAGACATGGGGGACATGACTGGATCTGGAGAGACGTCTGGTTGACATAACTGGTAGAAATACATGTGAGTTAGAATAAAATAAACTGGTGACCATTTTGGCTCAGTGGAGGCAGGAATCATTATTTTCTTTTATTTAGTGACGTTCTGGAAGTAAACTTCTGGTTCCTCCTCGGGCTGCTTGACAGCTGAGGGCTTGTAGAAGAGGCAGCCTGGTGGTGGAGCCACGGTTCCAGCAGTGAGGAGGTGAGAGTCGTGGCTTCTGCTCATGATTCGTGTTTTTCTTTGTGTTGCTCTAATGACTCACCATTCACAGCCCAAAATGAAGTAGAGTGCATCCAGGGACGTTCACAGGGTCGGCAAGACGAGCTCTGCTGCAGCCATGAGAACCTGAAGCTGCAGAACGATGAGCTGAGAGAACCTGAAGCTGTAGAACCATGAGCTGAGAGAACCTGAAGCTGTAGAAGGATGAGCTGAGAGAACCTGAAGCTGTAGAACCATGAGCTGAGAGAACCTGAAGCTGCAGAACCATGAGCTGAGAGAACCTGAAGCTGTAGAAGGATGAGCTGAGAGAACCTGAAGCTGCAGAACCATGAGCTGAGAGAACCTGAAGCTGCAGAACCATGAGCTGAGAGAACCTGAAGCTGCAGAACCATGAGCTGAGAGAACCTGAAGCTGTAGAAGGATGAGCTGAGAGAACCTGAAGCTGTAGAAGGATGAGCTGAGAGAACCTGAAGCTGTAGAAGGATGAGCTGAGAGAACCTGAAGCTGCAGAACGATGAGCTGAGAGAACCTGAAGCTGCAGAACCATGAGCTGAGAGAACCTGAAGCTGTAGAAGGATGAGCTGAGAGAACCTGAAGCTGCAGAACCATGAGCTGAGAGAACCTGAAGCTGTAGAAGGATGAGCTGAGAGAACCTGAAGCTGTAGAACCATGAGCTGAGAGAACCTGAAGCTGTAGAAGGATGAGCTGAGAGAACCTGAAGCTGTAGAACCATGAGCTGAGAGAACCTGAAGCTGTAGAAGGATGAGCTGAGAGAACCTGAAGCTGCAGAACCATGAGCTGAGAGAACCTGAAGCTGTAGAACCATGAGCTGAGAGAACCTGAAGCTGCAGAACCATGAGCTGAGAGAACCTGAAGCTGCAGAACCATGAGCTGAGAGAACCTGAAGCTGTAGAAGGATGAGCTGAGAGAACCTGAAGCTGCAGAACCATGAGCTGAGAGAAGGGGAGTTCTAATGAAGGAGGGAACACTGATGAGAAGCAGCAGAACATGCTGCCTGTCTGATGATGTGCAGAACGTCTGCTGGTTGTTGCAGAGGAAATCTTCATCATTTCACGTTTGTGTGGACCTCTTCTTCTCCTGCAGGCTGATCCTGCATGTAAGCAGAAGCTTTCTTCTTGCTCTCTGTGATCAGAGTCTGGTTCTGATCACTGCGGCTGTAAATGGCTCAGCCCCAGCGGTGCTTCACCTCCAACATGGACGTCTCTTCTGTTGGCTTCTGGTCCCGTCTCCATTGGTCTGCTCCACTAGCGGCTCTTCTTCTGCCTTTTCCATCCGCCATAGTACTGAACTGCTGGCTGCTAACATCATCTTTCTTCTCCAGCCTCCACGTCTGCAGGCCAGGAACCCGTAGAGAGATTTTAAATGTCTTTCAGTGTTTGGTTGCCCTGTGGCTCCATCGCTGTCCATCTTAGCTGAGCTTCTTCACGTCTGCTCTCATGATCCATAACCCTGCAGTGGACCGGACCAACACAACGCGGGGAAGTGATGCATGGTTTTCAATAAGCTTTACTAATGAAAATCCCAGAAAGTGCTGCTCCTCGTTCTCTGATCCATCTGTTGTCTGGACCCGCTCTTCGCTGCAGGGGGGGGGGGGGGGGGCAACCTGGAGAGGATCCCGGTCCAACCCAGTACAACACAAAGACACCGAGGACAAACCACCATGCTCACTCACACCCAAGGCAAATTACAGCAGTCAGTTAATCTAACTGGAGGACCCAAACAATATAAAAGAATAATTTCCTTTCTAGTCCCTCACAGGGGAAATGTCTCTGCATTTAACCCGCCCCCAGGGAGCAGCATGGGGTCAAGGGTCTTGCTCAGGGACCCACAGAGACTGAGTGTAGAACCAGCAACCACTAGGCCACCACTCCCACACCCAGAGAGAGGCCCTGAATTCAAGGGGAGAACATGCAGACGCCAGAACGGTCCTCGGTTCAAACCCAGACACTTCCTGCAAGCAGAGACCCGTTTCACCAGGAAATATCACAAAGCAAAGCCTGATCCTCGGGTTCTGGACCGGTTATGGCCGCTCTGTGAAAAATCAGCTTCCATTAGTAGAAGCTGCAGAGCAACAATCATCTTTGCCTCCTGGATGAAGCGTCCCCCTCCTCACCTCTGGGAAGACAAACAGGGCCTCCTACCCACAATGGAGAATGTTAAACAAAGCAAGGGAACCAGGTCAGAACCAAGGCTGATGATCCAAACCCAGAGAAGCTCCAGAAAATCCTGAAGCTTTCATAAATGTCTCCAGAGAGGAAAACAAGTTTGTCCCCGGCTTTCTGCATGTTTAATATGTAGAAGCCTCCCACTCTGCAAATAACTCATCCAGACAGATTTATGACTTGAAGCGAGCCCGAGGCACCTCAGCTTTCCAAGAAAAACAGATATCAAAAATTCATTTTAACATCAAATATGAATATATATTAAGCCAAAGGCTCAAAGAGACTGAGACGGACATGCAGTCAGGACGGCCATGAACGCCTGGCAGAGGAAAGATCCTCTGAATGCTTTAATTATGTTGCTGTTGGCTTGATGAATCTCTCCAACTCACTTTAACTCACTTTAACTAATTATCTAAACTGGACTGATTCTGGGCTGATTTCTGAAACAACTGATTCCAACTCCAACTTCTCCTCCTTTAATCAGCTGAAAACCACAAACCCACTGCAGTTCTGGTCATCGGTACCGATCGTGTCTGAATTCCTCCTTGTTACGGCGCGGCTCTGGCTCCATAACAAACAAAGGGAAGCAACGCGTGGGACAAGATGAAATTCAATTTGCATTGCACTGAAATGACTGTCGTCATTTCAGCTTTTAACTTTTTGTTCTCTCTTTTCTCTTTATAGTAGGTACACCTGGTCTGACGTTCTGTTAACTGTGACATCATCCAGGGAGGACAGATCACCACTATTACCATCTAATGTAGAACAGATTACTGGATCAATGTGTGCTTCTGTGCTTTTTTGTCTCTCTTGTTGTGTCTCTGCTCTGTCTTCTGTAACCCCAGTCGGTCGAGGCAGATGACCGTTCATACTGAGCCCGGTTCTGGTTCTGCTAGAGGTTTTTTCTTCCCGCTAACGGGTGTTTTTTCTTTCCACTGTCGCTTCATGCTTGCTCAGTATGAGGGATTGCTGCAAAGCCATGGACAATGCAGACGACTCTCCCTGTAGCTCTACGCTTCTCCAGGAGTGAATGCTGCTTGTCGGGACTTTGATGCAATCAACTGGTTTTCTTATATAGGAACATTTTTGACCAATCTGTATAATCTGACCCAATCTGTATAATATGATTGAATTTAACTTTGTAAAGTGCCTTGAGATGACATGTTTCATGAATTGGCGCTCCATAGTAATGTAGAACAGTAATCTGTTCTACATTAGATGTTAATAGTCAGTGATCTGTCCTCCCTGGATGATTTCACAGTCAACAGAACGTCAGACCAGGTGTACCTACTATGAAGAAAAAAAAGAGAGAACAGAAAGTTAAAAGCTGAAATGACAATAGTCATTTCAATGTAATGCAATGCAAATCTGGAGAACAGTAGACTGGAGAACAGTAGAAATCAGTAGAGTGAGAAAAAATAGGCCCTGATGTCCTCCAGTAGCCTAAGCCTATAGCAGCATAACTATAGAGGTAGCTCAGAGTAACATGAGCCACTCTAACTATAAGCTTTGTCAAAAAGGAAAGTTTTAAGATTAGTCTTAAAAGTAGACGGGGTGTCTGCTTCACGGAACAAAACTGGGAGTTGGTTCCACAGGAGAGGAGCCTGATAGCTAAAGGATCTGCCTCCCATTCTACTTTTAGAGACTCTAGGAACCACCAGCAGACCTGCAGTCTGAGAGCGAAGTGCTCTGTTAGGAACATACGGGGTAATCAGAGCTCTGATATATGATGGAGCTTGGTTATTAAGGGCTTTATACGTTAGAAGAAGAATTTTAAATTCTATTCTTGATTTAACAGGAAGCCAATGAAGGGAAGCTAAAATTGGAGAAATATGATCCCTCTTGTTGATTTTCATCAGAACTCTTGCTGCAGCATTTTGGATAAGCTGAAGACTTTGAATTGCATTTTGTGGACTTCCTGATAGTAAAGAATTACAATAGTCCAGCCTTGAAGTAACAAATGCATGGACTAGTTTTTCAGCATCACTCCTGGACAGAATGTTTCTAATTTTGGCGATATTCCTGAGGTGAAAAAAGGAAACTCTGGAAACCTGTTTAATATGGGATTTAAATGACATGTCTTGGTCAAAAATAACACCAAGGTTTTTTACTTTATTACCAGAGGCCAAGTTAATGTCATCTAGATTAAGTGATTGGTTAAGAAGTTTATTTTTTGAGGACTCTGGCCCAAAGATTACAACTTCGGTCTTGTCAGAATTTAGATGCAGGAAATTTAAAGTCATCCAGCTTTTGATGTCATCAAGACATGACTGCAGTCGAAGTAATTGATTGGATTCATCAGGATTTATGGATAAATATAGCTGAGTGTCATCAGCATAACAGTGGAAATTAATCCCATGCTGTCTGATAATTTTGCCGATCGGAAGCATATATATAGTAAAGAGAATTGGTCCAAGGACTGAACCCTGTGGTACTCCACAGGTGACCCTAGAGTTTGAGGAAGATTTATTATTAACATGAACAAACTGGAATCTGTCCGACAGATAAGATTTAAACCAGCCTAATGCTTTCCCCTTAATCCCTACAGTATGTTCAAGTCTTTGTAGGAGAATATTGTGATCAACTGTATCAAATGCAGCACTGAGATCTAACAGGACAAGTACAGACACAAGTCCATTATCTGAGGCCATGAGAATATCATTAGTGACCTTCACCAGAGCCGTTTCAGTGCTATGATGAGCTCTGAAGCCTGACTGAAACTCCTCAAGTAGGTCATTACTTTGTAAATGTTCACAAAGTTGATTAGCAACTACTTTGTCAAGAATTTTAGATAAGAAAAGAAGATTAGATATAGGTCTGTAGTTTACTAGCTAATCTTGATCAAGAGAAGGTTTCTTAAGTAAAGGTTTAATAACAGCTACTTTAAAAGCCTGTGGTACATATCCATTTACTAAGGATAGATTAATCATGTCTAAAATAGGACCACTGATCAAAGGGAATACCTCTTTAAACAACTTGGTTGGGATTGGGTCTAACATACAGGTAGAAGGTTTAAATGAAGCTAAGATTTTAGATAGCTCAGAAAGCTCTACTGCTTCTAAACAGTTCAGACACAGCGCAGGTTCTAAAGATTCCTCCAATGCTGCCTCACTTACTGGGGATGAGGTAATCATGTTTGGGAGGATGCCAATTATTTTATTTTTAATGGCATCAATTTTATTTATGAAGAATCCCATAAAATCATTACTGCTAAGAGCTAAGGGAATGGATGGATCAACAGAGCGGCAGCTCTGAGTAAGTTTGGCAACTGTACTAAAGAGAAATCTAGGATTATTTTTATTCTCCTCAATTAATGATGAAAAATATGCTGCTCTAACTCTGCGAAGGGTCTTTTTATACAACAATAGACTGTCCCTCCAGATTAAGTAGGATTCCTCTTGGTGTGTAGAGCGCCATTTTCTCTCCAATTTCCTAACATTGTGCTTCAAGGAACGCAGCTCTGAACTTCATCATGAAGTGCTGTGAGACGCTGAGTGCTCAGGGGAGGTAATCAGGGGTGAAGTTGTTGTGCTGGTATGATGGTTGCAGTCTTGAGACAGCAGGAGGTGACAGCCTGGACCAGTGAGGTGGTAAATATGTCCATGAGGACAGGAACCAGCTGGTCCCTCCTGGTACGCTGTATTGAGTCCTACCAACGTCCTCCAGACAGCAGCTGGCTGACTGCCTGTTCATCTGACTGAGCTGTGGAGTTCCTCACAGGACTGTTGGGAGCTTCAGACAGACTGAAGTAATTGTTAAGCGTGTTGAGAAAGTCTGTGTTGTTCCCTCTGGATAAAGGAGCAGCCTGGTAGTCTGTGATGGTCTGGATGCCTCGCCACATGCGTTTGGGGTTTGTAGGGTTGTGGAAGAATCCCTGGATGACCATAAAAACGCGTTGCTGTTCTTACAGCGCGGTTCAGGTTAGCTCTGACTGATCTGAGCACCTCTCTGTCTCCACACCTGGACGCTGCAGTTTGTGTCCTCAGCATTATTCATGCCTCACTGCTCATCCAGGGCTTCTGATTTGTCCATGCGGTGACGATCTTGGTGGCAGAGACATCCTCCCAGCTTCAGGATACAGACACAGATTCAGCATCGTCCTCTACGTTGGTGTGTTGGTCGGCTGCCGGGTTTGGCTGGTACAGCAGTCCGATGCTGCTCAGAGGTGCAGAGTAGAGATGCTCACTGTTGTTTATATGCAGGATACATGTAGTTCTAGGATAAACTGCCGATAATTTGCTAGTATAATTTTAGCTGTATAATCTGACCCAATCTGTATAATATGATTGAACTTGATTTTGTAAAGTGCCTTGAGATGACATGTTTCATGATTTGGCGCTATATAAATAAAATTGAATTGAATTGAATTGAATAGTCTGCCATTGTTTCTGAATGTTCGCTGCTGAACTAGACGTTATAGATGCCTTATTTGCCGTTAAATGTCCAATGTTCTCAGGGGCCATTGCAGCCGCTGCTGAGCAGGGCACCGCCATTAGCACTGACCCAATAACAGTGTTACACGTTCTCATTCTACCCTAGGCTGACCCTCCTTATGCATTGATGAAAAGTAAATTTACCACGTGATTCTAAATGATCCAATGGGTCTGACGCTCTTTAACCTACCTTCCCAGTCACTAGGGGGCGCTCATTGCATGTAGAGATCATTAAACATTGGGAAAAGGGAGGCAGAGGCACACCGGTAGCTAAAATATGTCTTCATGTCATTTGCAGGTGTTAAAATAGGAGAAGCAGATCATTTAGCTTGTCTCTTATTTATGGAATCAGGTTTTTCTCAGGATGAAGGGTTGTAGGAACTTCATTGGATCTGTTCCTTTGGAATATTTACTTTGAGATAAAATGATATGTGTGTTTTTGTGGTTATTTTGTTTGCTTTGGTGAATTTCTGAGTTTGTTTCAGTCTGAAATGAGCGATTAATTACAACAAGGAACTAAAAAGGAAGGGGAAGCTTGAAGGAGAGCTGGAAACGAGAGGACACAGAGTTCGGGGAGCGTGCCTAATCTGCAGTCGGTCTTCAGCCTGAGCAGATGTGTAATCAGCCAGAATAAGTCAAACAGTTGTTCCGATCTGCATACAGAACTCAGTTCCCCCAATCTGTGGTCTCACAGTGAAACAGGAAGAATGTTCTGCTGCGGAGGCCCGCGGGTTTTCATAAAAACAAGAAACAGTGTGGGGGTGCCGAGTTTGGATCAACAGCAGCAAAAAGAAAAGAAAATCAGACAGAATGCTTCAGGCGTGCACACATCCAACTCATTTCCCAGCAAAATGGCCTTTCATCATTTTTAATGAGCCATGAAATGTGTCCCTTTTAATGACTGTGAATAAATGTTTTGGCCTTTTCTGTTGAACGCTGTTGTTTCCCTCCTGGCCGTGCAGCAGCGTTTATTCAGTGCTGCTCACGCCTCACCGTCTCCAGTTGAAAGGAACAGGTTCCTTTTACTCAAAGGTGTTCCTGGTTCTCCTGTTGGACACGTCAGGAACAAGATCTCAGGAGATCCTTTGATGCGAGGGGAACCCCCAAGACTTATCATACGCCGCCAGTGGAAATCCAAAGGTTGCATCTCATCAGAGCCGGTTAGTTCTAGACCACATGTAACACCTTCCACAAAGGTCCACGTTTGTCTCGGCAGTCCATAGACTATTTTCCCAGAATTCTTGAGGATCATCAGGATGTTCCTGCTAAATGTGAGACGGGCCTTATCACCGTGTGTGTGTGTGTGTGTGTGTGTGTGTGTGTGTGTGTGTGTGTGTGTGTGTGTGTGTGTCAGCCCATGACTCTCCCGCTGCCCCCCTCCAGCCATGATCAGAATCAGAATCAAGTTTATTGCCAAGTAGGTTTGCACTTACAAGGAATTTGACTTGGTGTTGATGGTGCAGACAAAACAAAATAAACTAGAAAAGGCTGTTCCTGCGAAACAGCAGTGAGAATGCTTTACTGCAGAATGATTTGAGCAGAAGGTGCAGAAGATTCCTGCAGAAGTGAAAAAAATAGCTGAAATGAAATAAAAGAACCAATTTTAACATGAAAAACAGCTGAAGGATTAGAAAAATGGTATGAAAAAACTGAACTAGTTGAAGTTAGTTGAAGGACATTTGAAACTTAGTATTAGTAGTAGTACTATAAGTAGTAGTAGTATTAGTAGTAGCAGTATTAGTAGTAGCAGTAGTATCAGTAGTACTATCAGTAGTAATGAAAAAAAGCTGAAGGATTCAAAGAATGTTATGAAAAACCTGAAGTTGAAGATAGTTGAAGGATATTTGAAAGTTAGTATTAGTAGTAGTACTATAAATAGTAGTAGTAGTAGCAGTATTAGTAGTAGCAGCAGTTTCAGTAGTAGTATTGGTATCAGTAGTAGTAGTAGTAGTATCAGTAGTACTATCAGTAGTAATGAAAAACAGCTGAAGGATTTGAAGAATGTTATGAAAAAACTGAAGAAGTTAAAGATAGTTGAAGGATATTTGAAAGTTAGTATTAGTAGTAGTACTATAAGTAGTAGTAGTAGTATTAGTAGTAGCAGTATTAGTAGTAGCAGTAGTATCAGTAGTACTATCAGTAGTAATGAAAAAAAGCTGAAGGATTTGAAGAATGTTATGAAAAAACTGAAGAAGTTGAAGATAGTTGAAGGATATTTGAAAGTTAGTATTAGTAGTAGTACTATACATAGTAGTAGTAGGAGTAGCAGTATTAGTAGCAGTAGTATCAGTAGTACTATCAGTAGTAATGAAAAACAGCTGAAGGATTTGAAGAACGTTATGAAAAAACTGAAGAAGTTGAAGATAGTTGAAGGATATTTGAAAGTTAGTATTAGTAGTTAGTATTAGTAGTAGTACTATACATAGTAGTAGTAGGAGTAGCAGTATTAGTAGCAGTAGTATCAGTAGTACTATCAGTAGTAATGAAAAACAGCTGAAGGATTCGAAGAATGTTATGAAAAAACTGAAGAAGTTGAAGATAGTTGAAGGATATTTGAAAGTTAGTATTAGTAGTAGTACTATAAATAGTAGTAGTAGTAGTAGCAGTGTTAGTAGTAGCAGTAGTTTCAGTAGTAGTATTGGTATCAGTAGTAGTAGTAGTAGTATCAGTAGTAGTAGTAGTAGTAGTAGTAGTAGTACTAGTAGTAGTAGCAGTAGTATCAGTAGTAGTAGTAGTAGTAGTAGTACTATCAGTAGTAGTAGTAGTAGTAGTAGTAGTATCAGTAGTAGTAGTAGCAGTAGTAGTAGAAGTAGTAGTAGTAGTAGTAGCAGTAGTATCATTAGT